>JANZXR010024917.1:0-14989 GCA_027575705.1 Erythroxylum echinodendron
TTAAAATTAATAAAAATAATAATATTAATAATAAAAAGAATAATAATAAGTAGAAAATTTATAACAATAATTAATAATAATAATAATAATAATAATGATGATGATGATGATGATGATGATGATAATAATAATAATAATAATAATAATAATAATAATAATAATAATAATCATAATCATGATGATGATGATGATGATGACGATGATGATGACGATGATGATGATAATAATAATAATAATAATAATAATAAGAATAATAGTAATGATGATGATGATGATGATGATGATAATAGTAATAATAATAATCATGATGATGATGATGATGATGATGATGACTACGACGATGATGATGATGAGTTTAATAATATAATTAATAATAACAAATTGCTTATGTAGGGGGAGGGGTATTTTTGACATTTCCTTATATGTTTTGTTTTTGTCTTTGGAACAAGAAATCTTGTACCACAGTCTTGGAAGGAACAAAAAATTTCTGTCCTTGTGCTCTAAAAACGGAACAAAAATGAGTGAGGACAATAAACAAACACTACGGTGCACAGAACTTTTGCGTCTCTGTTATCTGTCCCCACCCACAAGGACAACAATCAAACGCTACATAAGCGACATATTTAGTATATGTATTTATACACAAAAAAAATATCGAACATATAAAACAAGGTCAGTAATTCAATGAGTAAAGATTGATTACTCTTATATCTTAACGAAGGTGACATATACCTTTTACCAATTATAAGAGAAAATAATTGACATTTAAAAAATTCATATGACAATAATATAAACTATCAAGATAATTTATCAAACATAGATAAAAATACAAACTATAAAAAATTATTTTTTTCATTCCCAACCTCGACCTTATTATTATATCTCCCCATGAAAATCATACGTGTAAAATAACATGAGAATTGTTCATAAATCATTAGTTAAAAGAATTGCATAGAAGTATTTTTTCTACCTCACCACTAAAACGTTTGTACGTATCCCTCTACCAATATAAGTACTACAACAGAAGGGGCTTTTGGTGACAAATATTTTCGTCGCTAAAAGCCAAAAAATAGTCTTGAAAACATTTAGAGACCAACAAAATTCGTTGCACGAATTGTCATAAAATCAAGGTAGCAAAATATTATTAGCAATGTTTCAAAAAATCATCGCAGATAATATTTCGCAACGATCTTAGATATGTCGTCAAAATAGATAGTCAAGGATAAGACAAATCGTTGCCAAAGATATTTGGGACGTTTTTTTCTGTGGCTAAAAATTATTAGCTATGTTATCAAATTTGTAGGTAATAATGTTTTGCGACGCTTAGTATTTCGTAGTGCAATAGTTTTGGTGATAGTTTTCAGAATGTAGGTAATAGTTATTGGAGAAGGTTTCTGGAACATAGCTACAAAGTTTTGGTGACGATTTTAAAATCATAGCCAAATCTTTTTGGCTATGATTTTGATTTAATTAAAACAATTTTTAATTTAATTTTTAAATTTTAATAATTTTTAAAATTATTGTCGACATTTTTAGAAACGTAGCTAAAAGGTTTTGGTGACAAATTTTGATTTTTATATACATTCCTATTAAAAATTTTCATTTAATTATAATTAATGGTATGATTTTTAATCCATCTTAATGTTTTTAATATTTAGATTTTTTGATTTATAATTAATTAAATGAAAATAAAAATAGAAACATTTTTATATAAAAATAAAATGTTAATTACAAATGTTAACAAAAAAACTTATGTACAAACTATGACTCGTGCTTATCGTCATTACAACTTACAAAATTTGGGCTAAGTATTTGTTTGACCATCTTTTCAAGCTGGGCTAACTTTCGTTCAGTACGGTTTAACTTTTGCTCATTACAGTCTAACTTTTCTTTATTACATTGTAACTAAGCCTTAAGCGACCGGTTCTCCTCTTGGACTGTCATTACATATACTAGTCGTAACGATGATGAACCAATTGGCTTAAGGCTGTAACCAAGACCTTTGATGTACCCTGATCTTATACTAAGGGCGTTGTTTCAAATCTTATCTACATTTGACTTATTTCTGTCAGACAATGATCTTTACAACAATTCCTACATCTTATTCTAAAATTTAAAAAACAAAATCAATACTTAATTCAAATATTATTAGTTAGTATTACATAAATAAATAAACTTAAAAATTAAACAAATTTTTATACTTACATAATTATTCTGCGTTTCTTCATATGTCTAGCTTTTACCTTCCTTGTAGTGTGTAACTTTGTAGAGTTTGATCCTATCACACTCTTCTGCATAGAGTTCCTTATAACTCTGTTTTGTGTAAAAAAGAATTGAAACACAATAAATAATATTGTATTTACTGATATAATTATAACTTCTAAACAAATAAATTCATTTCGTACGACAACAAATGATTTGGAGCCTTCGTCGTAAGTTTTTTTTTCATTTTTCCTCTATTAAAGTGAAATTAGTCTTTAAATAAATTAAAAAATGCATATAGTTAAATAAAATGAAAAATTACCAAAACTTTGTTTAGAGCATTCTGTAGCAAGTTATCTTCATTTAATTACTTTGCATGTTGAAGGTAAGGCAATTCTGTCGTGACAATGACCCCTAACTCACTGAACAATTTTACTGATTGGATCATATTAACAGGACGACCTTGCCTGGGGTCAATATGCACAGACAATTTGCTATTCATCGTAACATTCATGTGTTACAACTCAGTACCTTTAGTGATATCTCTAACTCTTTTTCTGATGTCGATATTGGAACTTGTTAAAAAAAAACATATTAAACCTGTAAATATATATTTAAGGAAAAGTGTAATTATAAGTGGTAAAGATTAAGATACCTGAAGATCCCTATGCAATAGTTAAGGTAGATATAGGTTATTGCTAACTGGCTTCATTAGTGGATGAAATCGGTTGGTGTTGGATAGGCTCAAATTGATCTGGTTGTTGTGGGGGAGGAACATCTTCGCTAGTTGCCACTTTCTTTCGCTTGTTTCATCCAGGTGCTATTATATTGAATATCTATAATGATATTATTAAATGGTTTCTCAATGATTTTCTAATATAAAATAAAACTAATTAGAATAAGAACATAAATAACTTGTCAATTTTTCCTTAAATGATTTCGGAGCATTTGCAAAACATGAACAAATCATATTCAGAGACTCCCCTCTTATATAATTGTAAGCACTTTATTTTCTAAACGGATATCAATATTATAAAACATCCCTTTACATATAATAGGAAGGCTAATCATAAGTTAATTAAAATGGTGGCTTGTTAGTTTTCAAACAATATAAATAACAATCCTGTATAAACAACACTTTTTTTTTACCTTCAATCATCATGATCAACATCTTGAAAATCATCATCATTAATTACATTATGACTCGATTGCCATCAATTCCCATCATAGTTCCTAAAATATTCTCTTAAATAGTTTTTTCAACATGCATCACATCAAGATTATGCCTCAATAGCAATTCCTTCCATTACAACAAATTGAAAATTATGTTTTTTTAATCCAGTTGATCTCAACAACATTTTGCTTTAGTTTCGATTACTTGGGTATTTGCTAGGTGTAATGTCTCCCAAATGTGATAGCTGCATAACCACATCATCACTAGACAACTGCAAAGGAGCTTCACCTAATTCTACTTTGCCATTAAACAATTTGCTTATTTGCCATCTATGCCCATATTCCAAATAACGATGATGTCTTGTATAATATATTTTACTTTGTAGCCTCATTGAATAAGTTTGATGTTTACATAAAGGACATGCAATATACCCTTTTGTGCTCCATCCAGACAAATTTTCATAAGCTAGAAAATCATTTATAGTCCATAAAATAGTCATATTCATTATAAATGATTCACCGTAAACAATATCAAAGGTTTCTAATCTAACCTCCCATAGATCGTTTAAGTCATCAATTAATGGTTACATGCATACATCGATGTCTTTAACAAGAGCAGTAGGCCTTGAAATAAGCAAAGACAATAATATAGAATGCTCTTTCATACACTTCCATTGAGGTAAATTGTATAGCACTAGAATTACCATCCACATGCTATAAAAAGTACTCATATTATCGAAAGGATTAAATTCATCTGTGGCTAAACCAAGTCAAACATTACGACAATCATGTGCAAACCATGGACACTTTCCATCAAAGTCTTTTCACATCATTAAATTTGGTTGATGAAGCATAATGTTATCATCAAGGCGTTTCTTTTTATGCCACCTTATATCTATGGCCATTTTTGTTGACATGAAAAGCATTTATAGTCGTGGTTTAATAAGAAAGTATCTCAAGATTTTATGCGGTATCTTTCTTCCTCTTCCATTATCCACTCGCCATCTTGATGTACCACAAATGGGACTCTCTTCAAGATCTTTACTATCCTTCCAAAATATAGCACAATCATACTTATAAGCATGTATTAATATATATCCTAATCCAAGGTCCCTTAACAATTTCTTTGCATCATAGTAAGATGGGGCAATTTATGTCTAATAGGTAATGCATCATTGAGCAAGTCAATTAACATGTTAAAGGACTTATTTCTCCATTTATTATAGACCTTCAAATGCAACAACTTGACAGTAAAAGATAGCTGTGAGAAATTCAAGCACCCTGGATATAATTCTTCTTGAGCAACTTTTAATAACTTCCTAAAATTATCTTCTGCAATACTAGCAATTATGTTAGGCAAACTAGTTTCATTTATAATCTCCATATATTTCCCATAATCCTTTAGCATCTCGCCAATCCCATCATCATAATCACCGTCATCACCATCATTATTGTTATTATCATTCAACACTTGTACCAACACTTCTACTATAACTTGCTTCCTTACGTTCACTATGATAAAGTCATGAAGTATAGAATTTATATATGCCTTAGATTATCAAGTGTTATCAAGTGATTATATACCACATCTTGACTTTGAATGTCAACATTTAAGCAATCTATGCATGGACAAAGAATATGACATTCATCATCCATATGATCTTTTACAAATTGCATGAAACTCTTAACTCCTTCTACGTATTCAGTAGACCATTTTAGATGATACATCCAAGTTTTATCCATCTAGCCATACAATTAAAAGTAAATAACTAAATTATTAAATGCAATGATAACTTAATGATAAATCAATAGAAGTAATCTTTTCTCCATTAATTAGTATAAGTTAATAAATTAAGTTTGAATTTAAACAAATACTATGGTAAGTGGCATTGTTGCACCATATGAATTGAGAAACCAAGTTCTTGTTATGACTCCTAGGGTCATGGAATACTTCACCGATAAGCCTTATGGGAGTTATATCACAGGTTTCTAGCCTATATACCATCTTAGGGTATGCAAAGGATTATCCATAATTGTAGGTGAATCTAATATTAATACTTCTCCATTAATCAGTATAAGTTCATAAATTAAGTTTGAATTTAAAAAAACACTATGGTACGTGATTGTTACACTACATGAATCAAGAAAGAAAGTTCTTGCTATGACTCCCAAGCTCATGGAATATTTCACTGATAAGCCTCATGGGAGTTGCATCACAGATTTCTAGCCTATATACTGTCCTATATGCAATAAATAGTTATGTAATTCATAAATCTACTCATCAATTATTCAAACAAAACTGAAAACATAAATACTTAGACTATCAATATAGAACATAAAAACTCACCAATGATTATAAGAATATTGCAACGAATGACATAAAAAAAAACCTCCTATGTATTGACACAAAACCTAAACTTATGCTATATATTAGTTAGACTGCTTACCTGGACGAACATACAACCATTGACTACAATGAAGAAGGACAAGGTTGGAGGATTGTTGACGCTCCTCAACACAAAACACCACTTGCAAAAAGACAATAGTGTATTTAATATAATACATATGTTCATAGAGTTGGGTTTAGGGTTTAGGGTTTATGGTTAGGGTTTAGGGTTTATGGTTTAGGGTTTAAAGTTAGGGTTAGGTTTTGGGTTTTGGGTTTTGGGTTTTGACATTTAGGGTTTAGGGTTAAGGGTCATTAGCTGTGTTGGTATTGTTCTTCTTTTCTATTTTTCAAGCCCTCCTTCTTGTGCTCTGTTTTACTACTATGTTTAGGAGTTTATTGTGAGTTTTATGTTCTGCTTATGGTGTATGGGTTTTTGTTTGTGTTTGTGCTTAGAAGATGGTTTCTTGTGTTGCTGTGTATGTTGAGTATGGGTTGACATTTTTTTCCCACCTTCCATGCTAGTTTGATAAAAGCCTCCTAACTGTTTAATGAAATACATCAATGAAGGCTACTTCTGCAATTGTCTGATTTATCCACATATTTAGATTTGATGGTACCATTTATAGTATACAGATGTATAGTTGGCCTCCGAATTTTTTCATTGAGTTAAATATAATATTTTATGGAATAATCATAGAATTCAAAATTTTCCCTTAGAATAAATATAATTGTTAAGCATGATTTAAATGAATTATGAGGTCATGATAGAATAATTATTGGAGTTTAATTATTTATTTCAGTGTTAGTAGGATTTTATTTCACTGGTTAGTTCAATTAAAGCAGTAAGAATGTATTGAGGGCAATTATGGCATGTCATTTAAGCTTAAAAACCATGAAGCATTAAATGAGGGTAAGGTTGACATTTCACACTCATTAAGGGTAGAATTAGAAGAGGAAAATGTTGTCTTCTTCATTAAATGAAAAAAAACATGAATTGAAGGGAGAGAAGAAGTGAAAAATGAACAAGAGAGAGAAAAGGAAAGAGGGTTTTGGCAATTAGAGAGAAAAAGAAGAAGACAAGCTTAGGTTTCATCTTTTCTTAGTTTTCAAGAGTGAATTTGAGATTACACAAGAAGAGAAAAAGAAAGAGGAAGAGAAGAGCTTCCATTTAAACCAAAAATCTCTTTGTTTGGTGAAGATTCAAGGTAAGCCCTTTTTTAAAACCTTTGGAATTTGGACGGAATTTTGATTCATAAAGCTTAGGAAATACACAGGTTTAGGTATTCTAGAATCAATTTTTAATAAATATGCTATTTGGATTACCAATTTATATGTCCATTGAATCAGATTTTTGCCAATGTTAAAGGAAATCAAGAGAGACAAGAGGAGCAAGAGGAGGGAAATTTTTAAGCAAGTTTTTAAGAAAGCAATCCAGGTGGGTTACATGTTTATAGTTTAAGTTAATGAGCCATGAGTAATTTCCTAATCAATAGATTTAAATGATTTCAATTGCTTTATAAATGTTGCATTTATTGTTTCTTTAATCATTTAAGTATTTGCTACATGTTTGGTATATGAATTTTGATGAAGATTCATGAAATGATGATGGAAATTGTATTTGAAATATGTCATGCTTATGGAAATCATGTTTTTGAAATGTGCCTTTTGTGCAATATGTTTACAAGTCATGAAATTCATGTTTGTGTTTGTGTTTGTGGCATCCATTATGTCATATGCACGTTGACCATGTTAAAGGCTTCTCTCACCTATCCGCTAGTGACATGGAGCTCCATTACGAATTCCCTTATGTTTATTTGATCTTCGTAAGAACTCCCTCATGTATATGGTTTAGCTGCAAGGATTCTCCATTATATTTATATGGACTACCCAAATCATTATGCTTGCTTATGTTGTTTATGTTTTGCTTGACAAGTTTGAGAAATACATGTTTTATGGTTTCAATGCATTTTACTATAGCATAAATATTTTAAATGATTTTGCTTATTTCTCTGTTATAAACTTGTTTTCCATGAGCTTTTAGCTCACCCCCTTCCTCCCCATCTCTAGGTAATGAGCAAGAGATTGAGTGATTGAGAGTCAAGGAACTACTCTAAGTCTACATATTTTTGTATTTAAGTTAGTATATGAAAACTCAAGGCTTGAGCCATATTTCAAGGATTACTCATTCATGTATATTTTGTATTATGAGTCCAACGATGCATTTGTGTCTTGAAATGCCCATTAAAGCTTTGTAAAACTCCATTATCTTGAGTTAACCGAAAAAGAGTACTATCGTGTCTTGGAATGGAAGAATTAGTGTGATAAGTTAGAGATGAAATGAAGGTGATAAAGGGAGTTGAACATGTGTAGAAATTTATGATGAATGTGTATAAGTTTGAAATGAAGGGGAAATAATGAGGAAAATAAGTTAGAAATGATAAATATGCATAAGATGGATTATATGCACTTGTAGGAGTGGGAAATACAGAAATTAGCTAGTAAACGACTGTTAGGTAGACTTCATGTCTGCTGGGTGGACATTCTCAGGAATTCCAATGTTTCAGCTCCGTCCATGTCGGTTTGAGGGGACATAAGTCTATTGGGCGGACATTCTCAGGATACCTATATAAATATGCGTTTTTGACTCTGTAGATGGTAAAATCTCTCTTTGGGGTCTGCATGAAAGTTGTAGAACTTGAAGTGCTTTTCAAAATTGTACTTGAATGATCTTAATCTGACACTCATAATGAAAGTTGTGCTTATTGTCCCAAATCATGTACATATATGAATTATGGGCTTATCAATGCTCTCCTATGATACATTTAGGACTTAATGGAGCTTGAAATGTACTTAGTTTGATGTGGAAATAAGTGATAAAAATGAGCGATATATTTAGGGTGACGATTGAGGATATAAACATAAGAATGGATTGTCGTATATCAAGTGTTCAAATATGGAATTTTGGGATGTTATGAGAATGAAGCTAAACCTATGTTGGCTAATGAGATTCCATTAAAAGAACCTTACAGAGTGATGTGCTCATGTTTGACTTACGATTTAGACTCCAAAAATGGGGTCTAGAACTTATGGTATCAGAGCCTAGGTTTAGGAGTATCCTAGGCATGAAATGGTCATTTTAAACCACGAAATGAATGTGCATTAATTTAAATGAACTATATGCATTATTTTTGTATTGTTTCACATGATTTGAAATTGTTTTACATGAAGCATGGTTTAGGAAGGTTTTACATGCATACATGCAAAGTTTAAACCTGACATGAAATATGAACTAAAGATTTTTAAATGGTTTTAAATTGAAGGAGTGAGTATGATGCCTCGAAAGAGAACTCGAGGAATTATAATTTGATCTCACCCTCATCAAAGAAGTACGGATGAATCTCATGTCCCACAAGACACGGGGACACACTCTACTTATGATTATGAGGTAGTTAGCATGCAACATAAAGTGCCACTGCCTCCTCCTCCTACTCCCCAAGGAAACCCCATGGATCCACGTTTCTTTCAAGCCTTTGCTCAGGCTTTCACACATGCTATGGGCCAAGTTCCACAAATTCTAGTGCAAACTCCAGTGTAAAGGAGCAGACAGTATGATAAGATCCGCAAGTATGGGGCTGTAGACTTTAATGGGACTACAAATCTTGAAAAGGTTAAAGCATGGTTGAGAAGGACAGAGAGAGTCCTGTTTTAGATGAAGTGCTCTGATGAGGAGAAATTGGATTATGCAGTGAGCTTGCTGTAAGGGGACGCACTCTACTGGTAAGAATCAGTGCCCCATAATCAGGTCATACTACCAGTATTGTCATGGAGAAAATTTTTGGAAGCCTTTAGGAAGAAATACTTCTCTAAAGTCTATGTCCAAGAGAAGGCCAGAGAATTCCTAAATCTCATACAGAGGGACACGAGTGTGAGTGAATATGAGCTAAAGGTCACCTAGCTTTCAAGGTATATCACCAACATTATTGAGAATGAGGAAGATAAGTGCCGTAAGTTTGAGGGAGGACTTCATTTAGGGATCAAGAAGAAAGTACTGATCCACAACTTTTGTGACTACCAGCTATTGGTAGATACTACACTCCAAGCTGAGAAACTGGAGAACATAAAGTATGAAGTAAACAAGAAGAGGAAGAATTGGGAACAGTCTTCTAAGAAGGGAATGAGTGCCATTATGGATGAAAGGAGTATGAGGACTTTCTTCATGCAGAGTGAAGCGGAAAGTAATGGCTCTGCTAAGAACAAA
This sequence comes from Erythroxylum echinodendron, assembly GCA_027575705.1. Classification (NCBI taxonomy): domain Eukaryota; kingdom Viridiplantae; phylum Streptophyta; class Magnoliopsida; order Malpighiales; family Erythroxylaceae; genus Erythroxylum; species Erythroxylum echinodendron. The sequence continues at coordinate 10,023 of JANZXR010024917.1, forward strand.
CAAGCAAAGGCAATTTCAGTGCAAGCCTCAACTGTATGAGGTAACAGAAGGATGGTAGGGAGTAGGTATACGAACCCCCAATGCAAGCATTGTGGGAAGTTTCACAGAGGAGAGTGCCTCAAGTTTCTTGGAGCATGTTTTTAATACGAAGAGAAGGGACATATGGTTAGGGAATGTCCCCAAGCACTAAGGCAACCTGGGTGGCAGATACAAGCCTTAAAGAGAGCTGAAATAGTAGGAACAAGGCCAGCCACTGGGGTGGAACGTTCTGGAGTGGCAAAGAAGGTTATTCCTCCAGGAAGGCCAAGGGGTCAAGCACAGGAAAATGTGTTTGCTATAACCAGAGATAAAGCTATGGCTGCACATGAAGTTGTTACGGGTATGGCTCGGTTAGTTAATTCAGAAGTATATTTATTAATTAATTCCGGCTCCACACATTCTTTTGTTTCTGTAAGCATGACATTGCATGGTGTTAATTTGTTTCCATTGGATAGTCCATTGATTATTAGTACTCCTATAAGGAGGAATGTGATAATAAGTCAAACATATAGAGATTGTGAACTCTTTATAGATGGTGCTAGACTGGTAGTGGACTTAATGTCTTTGTATTTAGAGGGCCTAGATATTATACTTGGAATGGATACCTTGGAGAAATATCATCCAAAGTTAGACGGTAGCCTCAAAGAGGTAGAATTTGATCTTGGCAAGGGTGAGAAGGTGACTTTTAAATGAGACAGAAAAACACCATCACCAAGAATTATTTCAACTTTGCTAGCTAACAAAATGATGACAAAAGGGTGTGAAGCCTTCATGGCGCATGTTGTGGAAACTGAGGTGAACAAAGGAAAGTTAGAAGATTTTCCAATTTTGAAGGAATTTCCAGACGTGTTTCTAGAAGACTTACCTGGTTTGTCATCAGCAAGGGAAATTTAATTCACCATCGATCTAATTCTAGGTACCATACCTATTTCCATACCACCATATAGAATGACTCTAGTTGAGTTGAAGGAGCTTAAGGAACAATTGGGAGAACTGTTAAAGAAGGGGTATATAAGGCCAAGTTCGTCGCTATAGGGAGCGCCGATTCTATTTGTTAAAAAGAAGGATGGAACATGGCACATGTGCATTAACTACTGGAGGCTTAACAAGGTGATCATTAAGAACAAGTGTCCTTTGCCACGAATGGATGATCTGTTCGACTAGTTGAAAAAGGTCTTCTCCAAAATTAATCTCAGGTCAAGCTATCATCAGCTCAGAATCAGGGAATCTATTGTACACAAGACAACCTTTAGGACCCGTTATGGGCATTATAAGTTCCTAGTCAAGCTATTTAGATTGACCAATGCTCCAGCTACATTCATGGATCTTATGAATAGTGTCTTCAAGGAATACCTGGACCGTTTTGCAATGTATTTATAGACGACATTCTAGTTTATTTCAAGAGCGAAGAGGAACATAAGGAACATCTAAGGATAGTGCTGCAAACACTAAGGGAGAAGGATATGCCAAATTCAGCAAAGGTGAATTTTGGCTTTATAAGGTGATATTCCTTAAACACGTAATTAATTTCAAAGGATGGGGTACATGTCTATCCGAGGAAAGTTGAAGCAATAGTGAAATGGCATTCACCAAAGACAGTGGCAGAAGTGAGAAGATTTCTAGGTTTAGTAGGATATTATTGGAGGTTTGATGAAGGATTCTCCATAATAGCTGCTCCTATGACTAAGTTATTAAGGAAGAATTAAAAGTTTATCTGGAGTGATGAATGTCAGAAGAGCTTTGAGGAGCTTAAGCACAGATTGAAAAGTGCTCTAATTCTAACCTTGCCTATGGGAGATGAGGGCTATACAGTTTATAGTGACGCTTCAAGATTGTGTGTTGATGCAAGGAGACAAGGTAATAGCCTATGCCTCGCGGAAGCTAAAGCCTTATGAATTGAATTACCCGACCCATAATCTAAAATTAGGAGCAATAATTTTTGCCTTGAAATTTTGGAGACATTATCTGTATGGAGTTCAGACGAGGATGTTTACAGATCATAAAATTCTCAATTACTTATTAAGCCAGAAAGAGTTGAATTTGAGATAGAGAAGGTGGTTAGAGTTACTTAAGGATTATGAATTGTTGATTAAATACCACCCAGGCAAGGCAAATGTAATGGCCGATGCCTTGAGTAGGAAATTCTCCATAGCCTACGTTCAGACAATTTATCTGGAATTATTGGAAGAGATGGCTAAGCTTAGACTAAGCTTGAAACAGGAGGAACCTAATTACATTATTGATAATTTCATAGTGAGTCCAATACTCAGAGAGAAAGTTAAGAAGTTATAAAAACAAGATGTAGATTTGAACAAGCTCCATAAAGAAATTTAGAATGGCAAGTAATCTAAAGTGGAAGTGAGGGATGATGGACTTATGGTTGTAGGCAATAGACTTTGTATTCTAAATGTCAAGGAGGTAAAAGATGAGATACACGACGAGTCACACAATGTACCTTATGTCAAACACTCAGGTAGTACCTAGTTGTACAGAGATTTAAAAGAGCATTTCTAGTAAAAAGGCATGAAGAAGGATGTAGCAGAATATGAAAGCAAGTGTCTAGTGTGTGAGTAAGTTAAGGCTGAACACCAAGCACCTTCAGGCAAGTTAAGGCCATTGTCCATTCCTGAGTGGAAGTGGTAAAGGATAACCATGGATTTTCTGATAGGTTCGCCCAAGACTAGTAGGAAGCATGATGTTATATGGATTATTGTTGACCGTTTGATGATGTCAGCCTATTTTCTAGCAATTAAATAGACTGATTCTTTGCATGTGCTAGCAAAGAAGTACATTAATGAGATAGTGAGACTATATGGAACTCCAGACTCTATAGTTTCTGATAAAGATCCTCAGTTTACTTAGAGATTTTGGGACAGTGCAAGAAGCTCTAGGGACCAAGTTAAAATTTAGTATTGCTTTCCATCCCCAAACAGATGGTCAATCTAAGAGGACCATTCAAACCCTTAAAGGAATGCTCAGGGTATATGTGATGGATTTCAAACGTGCTTCGGACGAGCACTTTCCATTAGTCAAATTTGGTTACAATAATTTGTACTACTTGAGCATTCAAATGGCTCCTTATGAAGCACTATATGGAAGAAGATGTAGAACTCCTATATGCTAGGATGAAGAAGGAGAAAAGAAATTAACAGGACCAGAGTTACTCCAGATTATAGCTGACAAGCTCAATCTAGTTAAGCAAAGACTTAAAACAGCTTAAGATATAATAAAGAGCTATACTAATGCACACCGAAAGGAAATGGAGTATAAAGTTAATGAGAAAGTCTTTCTTAAGACATCTCCTTGGAAAGGAGTTATGAGGTTTGGCAAGAAGGGTAAATTGAGCCCAAGATATATTGTTCCCTACGAGATTGTCGAGAGGATTGGACCACTGGCCTATAGATTGGTGCTGCCACCAGAATTTTCAAAGATATATGGTGTCTTTCATATTTCCATGTTAAGAAGGTATAGATCAGATCCCTCCCAGGTCATTCAGACCTTTGAGGTTCAGTTGAGGGATGATCTAACTTATGAGGAGACTCTAGTGGAGATTCTGGACACTAAGGAAAAGGTCCTTAGGAACAAGACAATTCAACTGGTTAAAGTAATATGGAAAAACCATTCTAAGGAAGAGGCCACGTGGGAGCCTTAGGAGGCCATGAAGGAGAAGTATCCACATCTCTTCAATGACTCAGGTAGAAATTTCGAGGATGAAATTCTTTTAAAAGGGGGAGAAATGTTGGCCTCCGAAATTTTTTGTTGAGTTAAGCATAATATTTTATGGAATAATCATGGAATTCAAATTTTTGCCTTAGAATAAATAGAATTGTTAAGCATGATTTAAATGAATTATGAGGTCATGATAGAATAATTATTAGAGTTTAATTATTTATTTCAGTGTTAGTAGGATTTTATTACACTGGTTAGTTCAATTAAAGCAGTAAGAATGTATTGAGGGCAATTGTGGCGTGTCATTTAAGTTTAAAAATCATGAAGCATTAAATGAAGGGTAAGGTTGACATTTCACACTCATTAAGGGTAAAATTGGAAGAGGAAACTGTTGTCTTCTTCATTAAATGAAAAAAGAAACGTGAATTGAAGGGAGAGATGAAGTTAAAAATGAAAAAGAGAGAGAAAAGGGAAGAGGGTTTCGGCTATTAGAGAGAAAATGAAGAAGACAAGCTTAGGTTTCATCTTTTCTTAGTTTTCAAGAGTGAATTTAAAATTAATCAAGAAGAGAAAAAGAAAGAGGAAGAGAAGAGCTTCCACTTAAGCTAAAAATCTCTTTGTTTGGTGAAGATTCAAGGTAAGCCCATTTTTAAAACCTTTGAAATTTGGAAGGAATTTTGATTCATGAAGCTTACGAAAGACATGAGTTTAAGTATTCTAGAATCAATTTTTAGTAAATATGCTATTTGTATTTCCATTGAATCAGATTTTTACCAATGTTAAATGAAATCAAGAGAGGCAAGAGGAGCAAGAGGAGGGGCATTTTTAAGCAAGTGATCAAGGTGGGCTATATGTTTATAGTTTAAGTTAATGAGTCATGAGTATTTTTCTAATCAATAGATTTAAATGATTTCAATTGCTTTGTAAATGTTGCATTTATTGATTCTTAAATGATTTAAGCATTTTCTATATGTTTGGTACATGAATTTTGATGATGATGGAAAATGTATTTGAAATATATCATGCTTATAGAAATTATGTTTTCGAAATGTGCCTTTTGTGCAATATGTTTACAAGTCATGAAATTCATGTTTGTGTTTGTGTTTCTGGTGTCCATCATGTTAGGTCACGTGCGCGTTGACTATGCTAAAAGCTTCTCCTGCTTGCTCGCTAGTGGTACTACTGGAACCCCTCCCCGGGCGGGTCCACGGCCCGACGTCTTACGTGACATCTGGACCCGTGGCCCACGGGGGAGGAAT
>JANZXR010024956.1:0-14985 GCA_027575705.1 Erythroxylum echinodendron
TTAACTGAAATTAACTATCTTCTATTTCTCATTTTCTAATTTTTATTATGAATTTATGCATTTAATGCGTAATAGTTGGTGAATGAATATGAATTTTCAATATACACTTTAGTATCCTTTTAATTATTTGCTGCATTAATCTTCATGTGTTACTTCAAGAGTAAAATGCTAAACAAAAACTGAAAAGAAACACCATTGACCTCACAAAGAAGAACTTTATAGTCTATACAAAATAATGGCTCGAAATTATAATTTGATCTTCCCATTATGGATGAAGAATAGACAGGGAATAGATACTATTCATCTGAAGAAATTTAAAGTGAAGATGGTTGAGAGTGGATATAGGTCTGCATTTGTTCACATGATTACACCCTCTTTACAATGCTTCATTTCGTGTAATGACAAGGATTTGAATAATTTCTCTTTTATGCATAAACATTTGATTATTGTATGAGAAAGAAAATCTGATTTTACATATCTTGTATGACCATTACAATTAAATATTTGTATAGTTGTTGTGAATGATTCGAGAAAACCAAATCCCATGACTTTTCTTTCTCATACAACATGAAGGATTCTGCATGTTGAGTTGAGGATTCATTTAGGATTTACTATAGAGATAAACCAAATCCCATGATTTTTTTCTTGGCCATCGACTCTACTTAGAAAGCATCAATATTAATGAAGCCTATAATTCTCATCTTGTTAACAGTATATAAATTAATCAGATTTCTACCTTTATTAACTGTTATGTTTCTAATTAACAACTAGCACATCTCTTCTATATATCAAGTTACATGTTTACTATTTATTTTCACTCAAAGGATAGACGACATGTATACTTATTCATCTCAAGTTGGTAGCAATCTTTGAAACCAGTTAAAAAATTGGAAAAGGGTTAAATTTTGAATTGACAAAGAACTTACGGCAAAGATAAAGACAATGATTTCTTAGCTTTGTTAACACAGTGGTGTAAGTTACTGTTAGATACTTGAAGCTCCTAACTATTTTGAACTAGATAACACAAAGAACTGGAGTAAGAATTAAACCATTATTAAGTGATTAGAGAACAATCATGATTTACAAAAACATATGATAAAATGAAAATCGAAATTTTTTTAAAAAAAATCCCTCAGGATGGTGACTTATCTGCCATTTAGTATTTCAGGTCAGAATTTTTGTTCATCAAATGAAGAAAAACTCGTATGTTTTGATAATTCAGTTTTTAGTAATAAAATCATTTCCTTACAACTTTTACAATGCACAGGAGAATTTTAGGATTTTAGGATAGTTTACCGAATACGTTCAAAGTATACAGCAAACTCAAATATTTGTCAATTGAAACAGTTGGAAAGTTATGCTACAGATTGCTTGTTTTAAGACTTCTAGCTATGGATTAAGGTTACTTTGTCAGTTTTGGTTGTCTAATAGGATTAGATATTGTAGCTGTTGAAGTGTTTCGATGGTTTAGACAGTGAGATAGAGTGAGTGCTTTAAAATTGTCACATAGACACTCCGACTATGCACCAATTGCCATTTCGCATTGCTGGTTGTGGACAACAGAATTATTATTGCACTTCCTTAAAGAAGTCAAGCACACAATTATAGGCCACCACTATGTACTTCAAATGTCTCATTCAACTATATTAAATGTCAAAACTCTATCACACGTTAGGAAATAAACTGACAGTCAAAAAGGAGCACTATCTTATTCTTAGATACATAGTTGAGGAATTGACAATTTGTGCCTCTTATCTTGTAATCATTCTTGACTGTTTGAGCAATAACCAAAGTCCCATTAGGTAATTAAGTTCTAAGCATTGTTTAAGCAAGATACAACTATTTAACCCTTTTTTTTCTTGTTTATAATCACCATCACCTATGTGCCCATCACTTCTACTCCGCATCAAATTTCTAAGACGAACTTTTGTTGACTTAAGAGAAGCCAATAACCATCAAATAAAGGAAAAAATACATTGAACTCATGAGGTAATTCTTAGATTGAGTGAGTTTTTGTAACTGAATTTGAGAACACATAATTAAATTGTTGTTTATTTGTTTGATTTGTACTAAATTACATGTTTCTTTTAATTCAATATTGTCTTCTTTATTTCCAAACAAGTTTCAAATAATGGTGATTAATCAGTTATGGAAATGGTTTGGAGAATGGCATTACATGGTTAGCTGTAATGTCAAGAATGTGGACTTCAGATGAAGCAGAAGCATTAGTAACCTTCATGAAAGAGGTAGTTGCTGCTGGTTATAGAGTTGAAAATGAGCAATTTAAGCCTGGTACTTTCGAACTTCTTGCTAGAATGATGGTAGAGAAGTTTCCTGATTGTGGCATTAAGAAAAGGCATATTAAAAATAAGCATAAGAGATTGAAGGAAAAATATCAAACAGCGTTTGACATGTTGAACTGCAGTGAGCTTGGTTGGAACGAAAGCAAGTAATGCGTTGAGGTTGACAGCAAGTAAGTGCTAGACGAATGGACGAGGGTAAATTTTTTTTGATTAGTTGGTTCTTTATAGAAGCATCCTAATAATAATATGTTTATCATGCTGAAGTTTTCTAATTTTTTTCCAGAAACACCCCAACAAGTACTACACTCCTGGAAAGCCTTTCCCGATTTTTCCTAGATTTGAGTTTGTCTTTGGAAAAGACAGAGCCACTGGTGCAGGAGCTCAAGATGCTGCAAATGCTGTTGCTCAGCTTGAGACCGATGAAACTGAAGGTGATACTCCACCACCTCCTATTGCCCTATCAGATCCACTAAGCCCATCAGGCACTCCCGCTCCAATTGCTTCTATCCATATCACTGGTTTTATCACCTCTTCCAGCAACACAGAAGGGAACCAACAAAACAAAGGGAAAAGGAAGATGAGGGATATTGAAGTGTTCGAAAGCCTTGCTACCTCATTTGCTCGGGTCATTGACAATAGTAGAGAGAATGCAAAGATCATTGCTGATGCCATTACAGGAGCGCAAATTCCCAAGCTAGGTGAAGAGCTTGGGAATTTAGGTTTTGTCCACTGCAGAAGTTGTTAGGACTTCAAGGATCTTCTTAAAGAATGCTTATGCTGGGAATCTTTTCTGGGGTTTAACTGCATACCAAAAACAGGCTTATGTGAGGAGCCTCTTAGATGATGAAGTTTGATTTTATTTCTTAATCTTTTATGGCTTCATAGTAGCTTAACAGGAAAGCTACGTTGTGCATTGTCTTCAAACAGCCTATGTGATGTTGAATGATGATATGATGAATTGTTGACTTTGTTTGTACACTTGTGAATCAATGATGAATGGTTGGTTTATTAAATATTTAATGTTTGTCATTTATGTACGTGTATGAATGATGAGTATATAATTCATTTTTAGGTACTTAATTATGGGCATATACAACTTCTATGTCCTATTTGTTGGACGTCAAGTAGGTATTTTTACAAATTGGGATGATGTTAAATTAACAACTGAGGCCTTTCCTAATGCTAGATTCAAGGGGTATCAGACTTTGGTTGAAGCAGAAAATGCCTATGTCATGGATGTCAATAGGCGGACTCATCGAAATGAAGAAATTGTTCCTACCGCCAATGAACCCTCATCAATACCGAATCAATTTTCACTTCCAACAAATGAACAACTAAATGAAGTTGCAACCTTGAACAAAAAAAATGGCATGGAGTCAAGGATTTTTACTCATTGCCATTGGATTCATTTTGGTTATTATTGTTAAGGACATTCTTAATAAAATATAAGGCTTGAATGTATCTTCAACCTATTATGTAATTAATTCTATGAATGCTTAGATCTTTTATTAAATTATTATGTACTAGAATATCTAACTTGTAGGAATTTTTTAACCTATTATGTAATTAATTCAATGAATGCTTAGATGATATATTAAATTATTATGTATTAAAATTTCTAACTTGTAACCTATTATGTAATTAATTCCATGAATGCTTAGATGTTTTATTAAATTATTATGTACTAAAATATCTAACTTGTAGGATTTTTTTATTCAATAACTCATTTCATTTAATTTTTAGGTTTCGCATTTCAATAAATATTTAGGTTTCTCATTTTATTTCATCGTAATTAAAAAATTACAAATAAACTTAAAATAAATATTGATACAATTATAAAATAATAAATAAATTACATATTTTCAATCATATTATACTACAGGGTCATTTTTGTCATTGACAGTATTTTTATGTTTTGTCTACTACAACCAAACAAATTTCTGTCCTCGAGACGAAGACAATTTTTTCTATTTTGTCCATCACAACCAAACAACTCACTGTCTCCAATTTTTGTTCTGTTTCGTCTCCAAATTTTCGTCTCGTTCTATCTCTAAATTTTGTCCATCACAACCAAACAACTCATTGTTACCTTTTCATATCAACTCCTTTATGGTCAAATATTTCACCTCCAAATGCTAAGACCCTATGATATTCTTTTTTGTTACTAAACAACATAGCAACAAGACTAACAGTACAACCAAATGGGTCTAGCGACTAAATCATCCATACACAATTCAGAAATCAAGTTTCAGAGCCAAAACGCCTATGAAGCAGCCCTATAGCATGCACTCTACATGCATGATCGAGAAAGTCACCCGTGTCTACTTGACACTCTTCTACGACATTGTACCATCTGCAAACATAAAAATATAACCTTAAATAGGCTTCTTTTTTTTTCATTTGGACACATAGCTAAAATTTGAATCTAGATTCCTTATGAGGTTTTGAATGTTGACTTTTTTATATGTCAACATATAATCCTTAGTTCCCTTTAAGTATCTCAACACTCGCTTGACTGCATTCCAATGGTCTACACTTAGGTTAACTAGATATTGATCAAACAGTCTAAAAGTAAATGCAATGTCTTGCCTAATACTTACCCAAGCATACATTAGGCTATCAATCGTACTAGAATACGAAACATTTCTCATAACCTCTTTTTTCACTTTATTCTTTGGACATTGTGCCAAAGATTATCTCACTAAGAGAGATAGGTGCTGCAACATGTTTACATTTAATCTTATTAAACCTTTGTAGCGCATACTTAATGTATGCATTTTGTGAGATGCCTAATGAGTGTTGAGATTTATCCTAGTAAATATGCACACTCAGGATAATTTGTGAAAGAAAAATGATTGTCAATTTATTAGGAACCTATTGGGTCACACATCAAAGAACAATTTGTGAAAGAAAAACCAATTTAATTAAGTTGGGCTTAATTATAAAATTTGAAAAACTTTAGGATCAAATATAAGATATTTGATTTTATTAAAATTAAATTAATTATAATTAGATTTTGATTTTAATTATAATAAAGAGATTTAATTTTAATAAAAGACTCTTATGATTTTTCTATTTAAATGAGAAGAACTTTTTAGCAGGTAGCACTTTTTTTTTCTTCCTCTCAAATCAGTTGAGAATTGATCTATCGATACTATCAGAGGGTAGACATCTGAACAGCTCGTGATTGATCGATTGAAAAAAGTTTTCAAAGATTTTTCAACAGGAAAGCGAATAAGGTACGATTTCTAAATTGTTTTATATTTTATTGAAGCTTATTCAATTATTAGGTCCCACTCGAAATCCCTAAAATTTTTATTTTCCACTACATCTGTAATTCGATTATGGTTGAATTCTAACTAACAATACTCTTGGATGGAAATTTTGTCACAGCAACTCTTTCATTGGATTATCATATATTACGGCCTTGTGGGCAAATCTGGTAAGTGCGCCTGGCTAATTAATTAACAAATATGGATATTTGTCGTTCCGTAAGATTAAATAATCAAATTGTTACTATCTTGTTTTGACATTTCTCTCTTTTTTGCTTTAGTTTGCCCGCGCTTGTATATTCTTAACTTGAGCATATCCGAAATGTTTTGGTATCCTTTCTCATGATGCTTTCAAAAATATAAACTCTATTGGCAATCCTTTACAAAACCAATTTCATGTTTACAATATTATTAACGTCAATACATTTTATACTTTAAAGATTTCAACAAGATGAAAGTAAGTTAAAAATATAAATTCATATTAATATTTATAAAAAATTAAATTAGATAATAAATGTCATTTCCTATCATTAATATTTGTTAATAGAATAATTCTTAGTTTAACAGAATTTATATAATTTTTTATATAACAAAAAAAAATTTAATCGGTAGACAATTGTGAGAGTCAAAACAAAAAGAAAGAACTGAAGTAGCCAATAAGCTTTAAGCCAAACCAGAACAGAGGGAGAACAGAGTACATCAATTCTTCAGTAAAAGAACAGAGTACAACAGTTACCGAACTTGCCCAGACAACAAGAACAGAAACTATCCAAAGCAGAATATTTCCATAGAAAAGTTGAAAGTGGTGCCCATTTAATGAAGTTATCTGAATGAGCAGAAATATGATGGTGTTAATTATCATTGATGATCTAGACTTGCTTATAATTTGTGTATTTATGTGTCTGAATAAGCGAGAAAAGTGGCTCAGAGACAAGTCAATATGCAATGTTTAGGTCTTAAATTCGATATTATTAAAATATTACGAGTTGCGCCACATTAGAAAGAGTAAATAAGAAAGTGATTTGGAAACTAAAAAAATTATTCAATTTCTGAAAATAATATAAAATAATATCTTCTTATATACGGGTTTCATTTAAAATTTAGCTCAAATGCTCTTGGAAAATTCTAATTGTAATTTAATATAAATATCTTACACAATGCATGACTGATTTTTAATTAATAAAGTTTTATCTTAAATTATTAGGAAAAAAGATTTAATTACTCACAGATGGAGTGGGCTCTTTCATCCTTCAAGTTCAAGTCTTAAAAATAGATAATTGCCCATATGGCACCGGATATCAGGTGGTCTACACAAAATAAAGATTTAATTAAAAACTGTTAAAAAGTTATTGGTGTGGACCTACCTACATTATAGAATAAACCAGAAGAGCTAATCATAGTTTGCAATAGTGCTTTCGTTACTTTTAAAGTTTAACTTGAAAGAGTTGGATCCCAGTCAAGATGAGTCATATGATAAATTAAAATACGTAGAAAGAATGACGCCTGCACTGAGTGTACAGGGACTCAAAACTTAGTTGATGTATCCTGGTCAAGATGAGTCAATATGATAAATTAAAATATGTAGAAAGAATGACACTTGCACTGAGTGTACAGGGACTCAAAACTTAGCTAGTCAAGATGAGTCAATATGATAAATTAAAATATGTAGAAAGAATGACACCTGTACTAAGTGTACAGGGACTCAAAGCTTAGCTAGTCAAGATGAGTCAATATGATAAATTAAAATATGTAGAAAGAATGATAGCAGCGCTGTGTACAGGGACTCAAAACTTGGTATAAAAAGCGTTCAATTGATGAAAGGTTTTTCATAACCACAAAGATCACAGCAATGTCTCCCAAACACTTAGTTGTATTTCTCGCTGTAGTGCTACTACTCACCGAGGTCTCTCTCGCTGATCCCTACGAGTCTAAAAAAGGAGGCCCCATCGGCAAACTTCCTCGTCATCCTCCAACTCCTGAAGACGGTTCCATAGATGCTGACTCGATCAGCAAAAAAGCTGGAAAGGCGCCAGAAGGTCCAAAAGGGCGAAGAAAGTGCCCCCACTGTTCTGAATTTGAAGCAGTTGATGATGAGAAGAATCATAACCCATTAGGCGGTAAACCCTTAACGCCAGGGAGCAAAACCAACCCATGACCTTGAAGAAACCACATGCCTCGACATCGCCCAACTGGCGTCTTTGGATTTAGATAACAACCCAGAGAGGTTATATATGTGTGTGTGCTTGCGTGAGTGTGCGTCTACTAGAAAATAAGAACCTTTTCATGTTATGCCTCCCAAAGATGGGTGATGTACTTATGCATGGGACCTGATCCTGCTCTCTATTTGGAATGTGAATAACTCGTGTTTGTATTAGTCTTAAAGAAGCTCTGTATTTTACAAGGCAATTCTAAGCACCGATAGAAGGGAGGATTTTACATAATTGAAAGAAGTCTTACCAGCATATCACCATAACTTGAGATGAAGGTGAATAAAATCAATAAAGTTTTAGGAAAAATTATATGTTTACTGCAGTTCATCAATCCAAAGTATGATGGATAGAGAAAGGCTACACCAGACGACACAAAATGACTATTATTGTCTTATTTGATCAAATTAGGAAATTATTTTATGAGTTTTAGTGGTATTATAATTCAAAAATATAAATCAAATAGAAAATTTAGATTTAATACTTCTCATGTCATACATACTTCTTAAATTCATATTTAAAATTTTCATATTTGATTTATAAGGTTGCATTTTGTATAGCTATTTTTCACTAAAATATAGGAAGTAAATAGTAATAGGAAAGTTTGTAATTTTGGTAAATTCTACATTAGTCGAATTCTTACATTATAGGAACAAATCTTGTATATATGTATCTGTTGAGAGCAATGCATGATCACGTAGTATTACAAACCATTAAAAGTCTTTTATGGTATCAGAGCTACAACGATCAAAACCCTCGTTTTTTTTTTTGTTTCTTGTCATCTTCGTCGACTAGTCGCCGGCTTCTTCATCTTGATCTCACCTGCTTATGGCGTCCTCCATAACAACGTCAACCCTCCACAACCCAGATGACCCAGATCGTCCTCTTGTTGCCTTTACTGTCAACAACTCCACAGTAAAACTTACCCCCACCAATTACATAACCTGGAAGCTTTAACTTCAAACCACACTCCGGGGATATAAGCTTCTCGGTTACATTGATGGCACCATTGTGCCGCCAGCTGAAGTAGTTTATGTTGAAGGAGAAAAGATTCCGAATCCGGCGTATGACTCCTGGTTTCGCCAGGATCAACTAATTTTTGCAGCTCTAATTGGGTCGTTGTCTTCGACAGTTGCACCTTGCGTCAACAGAGCCACCACTTCTCATGATGTATGGGATATCCTTGCATCAATCTACGCCAAACCTTCTCGCGGACACATCAAACAAATCCGAGACCAGATCAAGCGTCCTATTCAAGGTGGACGATCTATCTTCGATTATATGAATTTTATTCGCCAGAAAGCTGATGAACTCTCTCTTTTTGGCAAGCCTCTTGATAATGAGGATCTGATTGAACGAGAACTGAACGGGTTAGATGATGTTTACAAAAGCATCGCTGATGCCATGAATGCACGGTACACCACCCCCTCCTTTGATGAGCTCCATGAAAAGCTCCTCAATCATGAAAGCCTACTTCGGCAGAATAATTTGCTGCCTGCTACTACTGTCCCAATTATGGCGAATGCCGCTTCTGCCCCAGGTCGATCTCGCCAGTGGCGGAATTCATCGCCTGCTCTGGGTTTTCCTACTCCGCAGTCGGCATCCCAGGGTGCTTCTCGTCGGCAGCAGCGTGCCCAACGGTCTCGCCTGCAGCGCCCGTATCTCGGCTCCTGCCAGGCGTGCGGTGTGCAAGGCCACCGGGTGATGCAGTGCCCACAGTATGGTCATCTTTTCCTGCAGCCCGCTGCCCAGCTCGGTGTTCCCTCTCCTCGGCCAGCCGCTCCTAGCCCCACAAGCTTCAGTCCTTTGCAGCCGCAAGTTCACCACACTGGCCCCCAATCTCAGTCGGATCAAACTTGGCTTCTAGACAGTGAAGCCAACCATCACATCAACTCTGATCTTCAGAATTTGTTCCTGCATGCGCCATACGCGGCTTCTGATGAGGTTCTGCTTGGTGACGGTTCCCACTACACCATCACTCATACTGGTTCTTTCAAACTTCCCTAACTCTCGTTCTTTTCAGCTTAATGATTTATTATGTGTTCCCTCATTGAAGCAAAAATCTTATATCTGTGTCTAAATTTTGTGTCACAAATAACTCTACTATTGAATTCACCCCATCTGGTTTTTCTATTAAGGATCTGGACACAGGAACAACGTTAAGCATGGTGTGTATGAGTGGCCGTCTACCTCTTCGCCCAATTCCCCAGTTCTTCACTTCACTAGTGTTCGTGTGCCTTTGTCATTTTGGCATCATCGACTTAGCCATCTAGCTGTCCCAATCTCCAGTCATGTAGTGAGTCAGTTTAACCTACCCGTTATGTCCGGTTTACAGGATAATGTATGCCATGCGTGCCTTAATAGCAAGAGTCATAAGTTACCATTTTTTTAGTCTTCGTTAGTCTCCACAAGACCACTTGAAATTAATTATTCTGATGTCTGGACATCTCCTATCGTTTCCATTGACAATTTTAAATATTACGTTATCTTTGTTGATCATTTTACGAAATATATTTGGTTTTATCCATTACAGCGAAAATCGCATATTCTTGATGTGTTTACCAGATATAAGTCTCTTGTTGAGCGTTTCTTTGACACTAAAATAAAAATCTTTTACACAGATAATGAGGGTGAATATACTGGTCTGTCTTCGTTATTGTCCTCTTCAAGTATTTCCCACTACACTTCCCCACCTCATACACCGGAGCACAATGGTTACTCTGAACGGAGACACCGTCACATTGTAGAAACCGGTCTCTCTCTCATGGCTCATGCCTCCATGCCTCTTCATTATTGGAGTTATGCGTTTGCTACGGCGGTAAACCTTATTAACTGCCTGCCAACGCGTTCTCTATCCATGGACTCTCCCTACCTCCGCCTGTTTCAGGTGTCCCCCAGCTATGAAAAATTGCATGTCTTTGGCTGTCTATGCTTTCGTTGGCTCCTTCCTTATACCTCGCACAAACTAGACCTGCGATCGCGTCCCTGTGTCTTCCTGGGTTACTCCACTTCCCAAAGTGCCTACCTCTGCTTGGACATTCCCTCCTCCCGCATCTATGTTTCGCGCCATGTTTACTTTGTTGAACATGAGTTCTACTTTCACTCCTTACTTCCAACTCAACCACGTCCGGATGATACCACAGCTGATGAGTGGTTGCCTCCCTTCTCCATAGTTCCGCCTTTGCAACCCATGGCTACTTATGCACCCCATACGCCAGCTCCTAATCCTTCTTCTACCCTCCCTCTAGCTGACTCTCTCCCTGAGCCTAGCCCCACCTCTCTTTCCTCCAACACCCACCAGATACGTACACGGTCCAAAAAACCAAAATTTTAAACCTAACCCTAAATATGCCTACACCTCCTCTCTCAACCATGACCTTGAACCGTCCACTACTGTAGCAGCTCTTCGGGATCCAAGGTGGCATCAGGCTATGCATGAGGAATTTGATGCTCTCATCCGGAATGACACTTGGGAGTTGGTTCCCCCTCTGAGGCTCGAAATGTAGTGGGTTGCAAATGGATTTTTCATACTAAATGATTGTCTGATGGTTCTGTTGACAGGTACAAAGCTCGACTTGTGGCCAAGGGTTTTCATCGGCGACCTGGAGTTGACTATCATGATACATTCAGCCCGGTCCTCAAACCTACTACCATCAGACTAATTCTTTCCATAGCAGTGTGTAAAGGTTGGAATCTTAGACAACTTGACGTCAACAATGCCTTACTTCAAGGCCGTCTTACTGAAGATGTCTACATTTCTCAGCCTCCGGGGTTTGTTGACAAAGATGCCCCTACTTATGTCTGCAAGCTCCACAAGGCTATTTATGGGTTGAAACAAGCACTACAGGCCTGGTACTCCGAACTACGCCACTTCCTTCTCCTTCAGGGGTTTCACAACAGCAGATCTGACACTTCTTTGTTCTTGTATAACCAAAACCAGAAGTTACTCCATGTCTTGGTGTATGTTGACGACATCATCGTCACGGGGCCGGATACCTCCTTGCTCCAGTCATTTATTCATATTTTGGAAGACAGATTTTCCATTAAGGATCTTGGTCCGCTTTCTTACTTTCTTGGGATAGAAGTCATTCCTCATTCTCAGGGTCTTCTACTCTCCCAACGGAAGTACATGACTGACCTATTAACTCGAGTTCGCGTGTTGGACGCCAAACCTGTTCTCACACCTCTGGCTTCTGATGCGCCCCTTTATCTTATGTATGGGTCTTCTCTTTTGGACCCCGCTGAGTACTGCTCTATTATTGGGAGCCTCTAGTATCTCACCCTGACTCGTCCGGACATTACTTTTGCGGTCAACAGATTATCTCAATTCATCCACAAACTGATCTCTACTCACTAGCTGGCTATTAAGCGCCTACTTCGATACATCCGGGGTACACTAGATCTTGGCCTCCAAATCCGACGTCATCCATCCTTCTCCCTACATGCCTTCTCTAATGCTGATTGGGCTGGCAACAAGGATGATTACACCTCTACCAGTGCAAATCTAGTCTACTTTGGTTTCAACCTCATCTCCTGGAGCTCCAAGAAACAGCGCATTGTGGCACGCTCCTCTACGGAAGCATAATACAGGTCTGCTGCGGCTACAGCTGCTGAGCTACGATGACTTTGCTCTCTTCTTACGGAGCTTAGCATCTCCCTACCCCTTGACCCTGTGATTTATTGTGATAATGTAGGTACCACGCATCTCTGCTCCAACCCAGTCTTCCACTCCAGGATGAAGCACATAGCGATTGACTTCCACGTTATTCGTGAACAAGTTCAGAATGGCTCCTTGCGTGTTACACCGGTATCTTTGCGTGACCAGCTCGCGGATGCTCTCACTAAGCCTCTGTCTCGGACACCATTTCTCCTACTACGTGAAAGATTGGAATCTCCTTTCGGAGCTCCATCTTGAGGGGGGCTATAGGAAGTAAATAGTAATTGGAAAGTTTGTAATTTTGGTAAATTCTAGATTAGTTGAATTCCTACATTATAGGAACAAATCTTGTATATATATATCTTTTGAGAGCAATGCATGATCATGTATTATTACAAACCATTACAAGTCTTTTATAAAACAAATATATGTAAACATAAAGATTTCAATAAGAGAAATAAATATTGGGTCACAGATGCAATTGTGCATATTATATTGTAATATATATTTTTAAATAAAATTTGTTTTGCAAATAAAATTTAAATACATCATAAATACAGGTTTCTTCTTTTCTTTTTATATCACACAAGTACATTATATTTTTTATTCTGTACATGTACTAAAAGAAATTTACAAATTAATGCAAAAATTTTTTAAGCATTACAATGACTTAAGTATTATTTCTTGAACAAACGTTATTACAAAGAAATAACTTCTTAAATTTCTCGATTACACATACTCTATAATTTTTTACTAAAATCATAATAAAAATTTATTAATTCATGATAAGTAATTTTGATTTCTTAATTGTACATTTTTTTAACTCAAAACACTCAAAAGAATTCATAGTATTTATTATTAATTATTTCCAAAAAAGGTTATTCGTATGATATGTTAACATTTATAATTTAATGTTAAGATACTTTTTTAATTCAATGACAACTTATCTTTATCTTTTTTTTTTCTTATTCTTTTTCATATTCAAGGCTAGATTGTTTAGTTGAAGTTGAGAATGCAGCTACAATACTTCACTTAATTTGGCCAATTGATGAAGCGGGGGCTATGGCCTCAAAAGTTCCTGTTTTCAAATCTCCCATTTACGCTCTCTCGATCGAGCCTGTTATATAGGACTTGCCTAGTATAAAATACTCGATTGACGTGATTTACAGACTATTGCGTCAATCTGAAAGTTTACCTAATATGCATCCGAAGTATAGTAATTATGGATCCTCCATTTCAAAAAAAAAAAGACTATGGGCAAATTGTCACGTAATGCCCAAAAACTTGACAAACACTAAGCATATGTTGGCTAACTTCTCAAGTTTGTAACGTTTGGCCAACGCAGGATCAACAAAATCCTAGCCTTGTACATTAAGCAACTTAAGCTTTCTTTGTTTCACATAATCATGGCAGGAAATACGTTGATGACTAGATCGAGATCTAATTTCTGTCAGAATATATTTTCTGAAAACAAATTATTAGCAATTATCTTCTTTAGAATGCGGACACCGACTCTTTGGAAGGCCTAAGATTACTCTGTTACATTATTTTACGTTAAATGTGTGTAGAAAGTCGAAAGTAAAAAGTTACCTCTGTCGGCAGGCACATGTAAAAGTCGTTTAAGTCAATGATCAATGTGGGAAATCAAGAAAAGAAAACGTAAGGTCAAGTTCTGCTGCAACAAACATTATCTTTGTCCTTGATTTAAGTTTAACTATTAAGCAAAAGGCCAAATGGATTTGAGAAAAGAAAATTGTACCATTCCTACTGTGTTTCAGTTTATATTTCAGTATTACACCTAAACTCTGTTACTTAAGTCCTCATATGGCCAATCTTTATAGGAAAACTAGGATAACTATACAAAGAGTTCAAGACCGTGCGATTTCATGTCAAATTTCTTGTTTCTCTGTACCTAAAATAACGGGGAAAGCAAAGATTTCCCTTGGTTCCTAACGAACTTAATAAACCATATTCTAACTAATTAGAGAATTCAGGTACTTCGGGCAAGCACAGAGTTGATGAGATATGGCTATTTGTAGAGCAAAATCAGTTCCCTATCTTTTTCAGACGCCGCGTTCACATTTCCTTCCTAACAAAACTAGTGGCTATACATCCTTCTTTTCTTCTCTGAAGCAAGAGGCACATGCATGTAATTACTTTATGATTTTGGTACGAACTTTTATGTTCAACTATGCGCTCTGAGTAGAAAACTTCCAGCTTCTTTAGCTGAGATTATTGTCCATATGTACCCGGCAGGGTTGCTCAAATTGTCAAACATTTCAACTGAACTGGAGCCAATGAAAAGGACGCAAGTTATAGAAAAACACTGTATAGTGTAATATAACTGTGTACTAAAAGCCGAAGGCCCTGGTGACGAGTACTGTGGACCACCTTATGCACTATAAAAAGCCCTCAAGACCCTTCAAGATTTGCACCACCAAAACAACAGCAATCGAATCAACAAAATGTCTCTCAAACACTTGACTTTAGTCTTCTTGTTCCTAACTGGGACAGTGATCCTCTCCTATTTCCATTTCGGAATAGGC
>JANZXR010024967.1:0-14985 GCA_027575705.1 Erythroxylum echinodendron
ACCTATCCTTTTCCATAACATGATATCCATTTTATCAAACACTTTATTATCAAAATTCTATCATTTACAGTTGATGATCTCTTCATTTTTACTTCAATTTCAATTCAGTAACATCAATGCACAGGTCAACAATTCGTGATTGTTCATAAACCCCAAAACAATACCTAATCTATAATTTTCCATATCACATGTTTTGCAATTTTTTTTAGATTTTCTTAAGCAAATTTCGGGTCAAATTTGTATGACCATTATGACCTAGACAATGAGGTATTCAGACAACACCTTCTTCTAATCAAATGTTCTACAATGTCTTAAGTGTCTAATGACATTAATTTTATACATTTTGGTTCAGTATTATGCAGGTTGTAATAAAAAATCTACAGACTGTTTTTATACTTTGACAGAACACAATGCTCAATTTCAAGCCAAATTTCAAGACTCTTAAGGATAGATTTCAAATTCAATTCCTACATGAAAAATGTAGCCATATATCTCTAATTTACTCTAAATTAAAATCCATCCAATTTGGATATTCACACATCAAGTTATGTCCAAAATACAGATGCATGTTTAGTAAAAACACTGCATATAACATGCTCTAGCTCACTTCATTGCTATAATCCTTCATCTTGTTAACCATATCACCGAATTTGCTTCTTCCTTCACGACCCACACATGCATCCACACCATTCACTTTATTGCAATATTAGTAAATACTAATGATTAATTAATACTATTGTTTTAAGTTTTAAAAATATGTTGTGAGTTTTTTATTCCAAAAAACACGTTGTAAACATTCAAAACAAATCTCCAATAAAACATATCTTAACTATAATAAATTATAAAAATGTTAGTTTAATAATTTATGAAAATTTCAATCATTTAGTGATGATTTTTAGAAATAGTCACTAAATGTAAACATTCAGCGACGTTTCCAAAAATTCATCACTGAATGTGAAACATTTGGTGATGATTTTGAAATATCGTCTCTGAATGTTTGATATTTAGCAACGATTAAAAGCAGTCGTCGCTAAATGTATAATGTTTTACGACGAATTATCAATTTTGACACCAAATATTAACCATTTGGTGATGTTTGGTAATATCGTCGCAAAATACATAACATTTAGTGACCATTTACGAAGATCATCGCAAATTGTTTGTAAAGTTATGGTGACGTTTACAGATTGCGTCGCGATTGCACTATTTGGCCACAAATACTGTAAATCTTCACCCATTGGTCTCGATTGTGTGACGATTTTACTTGAACGTCGCTAAAGGTTTTCCCTTGGGCGACACTTTTTGATTTCGTCACTAAAACTTAACATTTAGTGATGAACGATATGTTTCATCGCAAAAGGATGTCTTTTTGCGACGAATATTTTTTTGTCACAAAAAAAAGGTTAGGAAATGCTTCCTTTGTTGTAGTGAACAATTCTGATCCTACAAATCCCTAACATCCCAAACAAAACAAACTCTCAAAATGATTGAGATTGATATAAATCAAAGCCAAACCAACAATCCACTTATAAACGTTGATAAGGAAATAGAAGCTGAAGCTAATGCGACCACCACAGCGGATACACCAGGATGTTTTATGGTTACAACTCCACTCAACGAGAGCAACTATCTTTCATGGAGAAGATCTATAGTGATAGCACTCAAATCGAAAAACAGGCTAGGGTTAGATATGTAAACGCTGAGATATGTAAACTTAAGGACAACGAAACCCTAGCGACAAAATGGGCAACGATGGATAATCTTGTGATTGCCTGGCTGCTGAACTCACTAGTTAAAGAGATAGCTGACTCATTCACTGTAGTGACTACAGCAAAGGATTTATGGGATTAATTGAAGATTCGCTATGGTAAGAGTAGTGGACCTCACCTGTATCAACTTACACAGGAGGTAAACAATTTACGTCAAGGTGATGACTCTGTTGCCATGTATTTTATGAAGCTGAAAAGCCTATGGAATGATAGAGACTGCTTGATTTCGTTTAAAACTTGTGCTTGTGACACTGCAAAATATAATATGTGTATGGTAAATAACAATAAACTAATAAAGTTTTTACTTGGTCTAAGAGAAGAATATGAGAGCGTCGTTAGTCAAACAATGCTAATTGATCCTCTGCCTCACGTTAACAAGGCTTATTCCATGGTGTTGACAATTGAAAAACAGAAAGCTGTGAATTCTAATAGTGTAGGAAAAATGTCTGTTGCATTGGTTGCGAATACTGGAAGTTTTAGGAAATATGTGAACAGGGAAGGAAGTGGAAAAAACTTCATATTAAGAAAAGAAGAAAAGTATTATGAACATTGCAGGGAATGCAGATACACAAAAGACACGTGTTTCTTGCTACATGGCGTTCTGGAGTGGTATAAGGAACTACATAGGAAGAAGGGCAAACCGAATTTCGCTGCAAATACAATGGAGACCCCTATTAATGAATTAAAGACTGAGTCCAACGGAGAGACGAAACAGAGTGATACTGATGTGGATATTATAAATCTGGTATGGCAGGTTGAGGAACTCATGAAGATGGTCAAGGGTAAATCTCCTATCGAAGCAAACTACGTAGCATATAATAGCTTCGCAGGTAAACTCACTAAACCTGCTGTTTTTAATGAGAATCAGTATGATAATGAGTCATGGATAGTGGACTCAGGTGCCTCTGCATATATGAGCCTCGACCCTTATATATTTTCCGAAATTACTGAACCAGAAATAATAAGTCGTGTAACCTTGCCTGATGGTTCAATAAGAACCACAAAACAAATAGGAAAAGTGCAGTTAACACCAAATGTGACCCTTGATAACGTCTTGCACATACCTTCTTTTCTCCACAATTTATTATCCGTAAAAAAATTAGCTACGCAGAATAAAATTGCTTCCATATTTGTTGGAAACGATGTGTTTTTGCAGGACTTACGTGATGATTATGTTGTGGTTGTGTGCGATGCTCAGGGCAGTGTCTACAACCTCAAAACCGAGCACATATTGCCATCAAAAAGCTTAAAAGGTCATTTAAAGTTATACTTAAATAATTATGTTGTAATCCATATAGTGGACAATTTCAGTTTATGGCACCATCGTTTCGGACGCGTATCAATAAGCAAACTAATGCATTTACCAAATAGGTTTGTAAAAGCTCCTGATAAGTATTTGTCCAAGATATGCCCTATTGCAAAACAAGATTCCCAAAACACAAAATCATGGCCACTAAACCATTCGAACTCTTCCATATGGACCCATGGGGCTCGTATGGCATACCAAACATCGATGGATCAACATATTTTTTGATCATTGTCGATGAATTCTCTAGGGCCACTTAGACCCACTTACTAAACAACAAATCCCAAGTCCTCTTAACCTTAAAAACGTATATCGAAATGATACATATGTAATTCCAAACACCCATACTTTGCGTAAGAACATATAACGGCTCCAAATTTGTGAACAGATTTTGTCAACAAATATTCCTCTCATAAGGGATCATACACCATCGAACTTGTCCTTACACTTCACAAAAAAACGATGTAGTAGAGATAAAACACAAACACCTACTTCAAATCACACGCGCCCTTCTTTTTCAAGCAAACCTACCAAAGGAGTTTTGGGGTGAAGCCCTCCTTACTTCAACGTATATCATTAACCGATTACCCTTAAAAGTTGTTGAGTGGAAAGCATCGTTCAAAAAATTATACGAGAAAATCCCATCCTACGTAGAACTTTAAACTTTTATGTGTCTTTACTTCTCCACAAACACCAAACCCATTAAAGAAAAATTAGAACCATGAGCTACTTGGTGTTTGTTCTTAGGATACTAGTCTGGACAAAAAGGCTACAAATTGATGGATTTAACATCCAAAAAAGTTTTCGACTCCATAGATGTAAACTTTTACGAACAACACTTTCCATACAACCATTTCGTACCATATATACTGCCCAAACATGAAACCATGTCACCACATACACTGTTCCAAAATAAACTCATATTTGGGCCTGAAATCGAGCCCAATATGAACCCACCTTCAACACACCCAAATTTTCAACAACAAACTGACGTCCACCAAACCCAATTACCCAGAACCGCAATAAACAACATACCTGATCCAACTGATCCACCACCATCTAACCTATTCGACCCAATTGATAATTCCATCACCGATATTCCCAACACGAAATTCACCACAAATCCTCCAGATTTAAATTCCAATGATGAATCTCATCCTCTCAAATCCCAAATTCGCACACCTCTTCCAACCCAAAGCTAGTACCATAAATAAATTTAAACCAATATACCTTGACGATTATATCACCTCATTCTACACCACTCGCTAGGCCACGACATTCTAATCACAGGTCAGTACCCCGACGAATTCTTTCATCTCTCATTCTGACATTTTTTTAATCCACCATATGTTGCGTTTTTGGCTAATGTTTCTGTTGAAAGTGAACAATTATCATACTATTCTGCTAAAGATAATCGGTTGTGGGTGACACTGATGAATGATGAGCTCAAGGCTTTGGAACGCAACTGTACTTGGTCTATCACAGATTTACCAAAAGGTAAAGAAAACTCTACATACCAAATGTATTTTTAAAATCAAAAGAAGACTGGATGGTTCACTTGACCGTCGAAAAGCACGATTGGTGAAAAAAGGTTTTAACCAACAAGCAGGGATTGATTATACTGATTTTTTCCCCAAGTCGCAAAATTGACAACAGTTTGGATCATGCTAGCTCTTGCCATAACAAATAACTGGCCAGTTCACCACTATGACAATAATAACGCATATCTTTATGGTTTTGTTGATGAAGATATATACATCCACCCCTCTTAAGGGTATACTCGAGCTCGACCTGGTTAAGTCTGCAAATTAGAAAAATCTCTATATGACCTTACGTAAGCGGGTTGACAATGGAACAAGGAAATCACGATTAAGCTTAAGGCTTTGGGTGTGAGCAATCGACTTCTGATTCCTATCTGTTCATTAAAGGTACCGACCATTCTTTCACTTCACTACTTATTTATGTAGATAATGTTCTTGTGATGGGACCTAGCGAGAATCTGATCTTGGATGTCAAAGCTTATTTGGATAATCAATTTTCGATCAAGGATCTTGGCTATGCACAATATTTCATTGGCGAAGAAATTGCCCGTTCTACTTCCAGAATGGTTTTGTCTAAACACAAATACACACAGGACATTTTTACAGAAGCAAATATCTCAGATATCAAACCTGCATATGTTCCCCTCTCTCCAGGAACTAAACTCAGTTCCGATTCAGGGGCTTTATTTGACGATCCCGCCAGGTATAAACGGCTCGTCGGACAGTTGCTCTACCTCACTTTTACAAGACTAGAATTGGCTTTTGCAATTCAACAACTTAGTCAATTTAACACAGCCCCAAGGATGCAACATTAGAACGCCTTGACACACGTCATCAGGTACTTACACAGCTCAGCATATATGATTCTTCCCAGTGCAAGCATTGTCTGTTTTACGCGCCTATGCCACTTTGATTGGGCAGGCTATTCTTTTTCCAAAAAGTCCATCATAGACTATTGTGTATTTCTTAAAACAACCTTGATTTCTTGGAAAACAAAAAAACAAAGGACCGTTAGTCACTCCTCAGCAGAGTTTAAGTACAAAAGCATGGCCACATTTGTTTGTGAACTACGCTGGATTTAGTACATTTTGAATGACATGCAGCTCAACATCCGTCTACACTTCATTGCAACAATATGGCCGCTATACATATTTCGGCCAGTCCGGTCTTTCATGAGAGGACAAAGCATCTTCAAATTAATTGTCACCTCGTCCGCAATTCTATCCTCGAAGGTTTCATCTCCACTTCACACGTGCCTTCTAAAATGCAACTGGCTGACTGTTTTACAAAGACTCTCCCCACTTGCACATTCAACAATGTTATCTCCAAGTTGGGCCTCCTCTTTTCAACACCAACTTGAGAGGGGACTGTTAGTCCAGTGATTCACTCTAGGCTTTAGGCCCAAAATTTCCTCCTCTGCATCCAACACATACCACACCATTCTCACCCACTCTCACCCACACTCTGTACATTCTTTTGTCTACAAATAAAACAGAATTAGTTATAAATCCTTACAACTCACCACAAAATTGCTTTTTGACAGAGTTTGTTAGAGATATTCTTTTAGCTTTGTATACTGCAATCGTGTATATAAACCTCCTTGTATAGCATTTCATAGTCATGATAAATATAATTTCTTCATCATTTTCTCAATTTATTTTCCTTACAAAATTACCAGTACAATATAACTTATATTCTTTTCATAAAAAAAATTAAATTATAGTATTTAGTCACTTATTTTTTAGCAATTCCCTAAATTATAATGCTATTGATTATTTTCATATCGACGTATATGGATTCAAGAGTTTATTTGTATACTTAAAAATTTTGGTAGAGTATAACAACAATAACAATATTCAATAAAAATTTCACTAGGATGTGAAGTATGAGAAAGTTCCGTAGTATGTAATTTTACTATATTTTTATACTTAAGAAAAAGAATTTTTTTTAGAAAACTTAAAATTATAAATAATTTCTATAATTTTAAATAACATAAAAATTTCTAGAAAATTTAAATTATAAGAAAGATTTATCCATCCTATTTATTTGCACGATACTTAGGCGGGAAGGCTTAGATAAATACAACCCTTTGACTATTGATACTGAACCGCTCAGCCGAGAGCCTCTTCTGAATTGCAAGCTTCTCGTAGAAGATAACAGTGAATGGACGCAGAACCACCACCTGCGACGGTGTCGGTGGCGAGGCACACCTGTATAAAACTTGAAACCGACGGCGCCGAACCCGTATTCGTAAAAGGCACCTGGCTCGATTCCCATTTCCGCCTCTCCATCTCCGACGGTCTCCATTCCTGGGTCTGCAACGGTACTCACATTAACTCAAACCCTTTTGTCTCTCTCAGTCTAAAAAAATATTCTTACTTCTTTTAGTATTTGGGTGTTGAATTTTGGCACAGCTAGCAATGAGGAAGTGAGAGAGAGAGCTGATCAATGGGACCAACCTGTCACTGACTACATTCAGTTGGCGGAGAAACACTTGGGTTTCCAGCAACCTGGTTCTGTTTACCGGTTCTCCGATGCCGGCGGGGGCCATAAACGGGTTAGTTTTGGGTTCTTATTTGAAGGGGGTCTAAGACCTTCTCAAGTCATACTTGTCTTAAGCTCTTATTGATTGCTGAATATATGTTCGTTTTCTACTAAAGCGAAAGCTGATATTTTTCTAGTTCCTCTGCTTTAGACACAAGGGTTAATCACTTGTGTGTGTCAGACGTTAAGGTTGTGGGTTATAGCTTTTAGATGTGGTCTTTTTATTTTATTCAGTGGCGTTATGTTCCTTGCAGCTCTCGTGGACATTTGAGAAGGAAGGGACTAAACTGGAGTGGAGATGGAAATGTCAGCCTTCTCCTGATAGTAGAAAGACTACAGCGGAAATCATGGACTTCCTTATGGATGCTAATATAGGGCTAAGTGTAAGTTTTTCATGTTGAATTCATATTTTCTCGCCAGATGGGAAGTAATTTAAATTAGTCTAGGCTCCAGAATAAGCATTTATTTGTGAGAATTAAGAATTGATATTGTTACTGTTCTGTTTCATGTAATAGCAGCTAAATATTCAAACCTTCCTGGTGCTGTGCTGTAGCCATTTATAGCTT
Organism: Erythroxylum echinodendron; assembly: GCA_027575705.1. Taxonomy (NCBI): domain Eukaryota; kingdom Viridiplantae; phylum Streptophyta; class Magnoliopsida; order Malpighiales; family Erythroxylaceae; genus Erythroxylum; species Erythroxylum echinodendron. The sequence continues at coordinate 7,727 of JANZXR010024967.1, forward strand.
CTAAACTAGTTAATGAGTAGAGATTTGTGACATGAAGCCATGAGCCATTTAATTGAAGATCCTGTTCAACCCACTTATAATATATCGGATCCCAATTGACAAGGAATTGGTTGAAGCTTCTGGCAATCTGATGGGTGATTTCTAGTAGATTTCTATCCTTTACCCTTAAAACATTCTCAATTCATCTTTTCCACTTCAATTGACATTAAGCACTTCGTGCTGAGTTTAGATAGAATAGTATTTGAGTCACTATGTCTGTGGAAAGTATATAATTTAAGTTTCATTTTGTTTTATCGGAATATACTGGTGTAAATTCACTGCATTTACTAATGTTACTTACGCATGTGAAGGAAGAAGTCGTTAGACAGACCCAGTCATTTAGTCGGCTGAAGGATGAAGCTGACAAGTGTTTGGCACAAAGTGAGAGATTCACTAATGAGAAGATGGAATTTGAATCTGCAATTTATGCAAAGGTAGCTATGTCTTTAAATACCCAATGCTATTGTCAGTTTGTTAGTTCTGTTTCAGAGGGAATTTGGAACATAAATCTGATAAAACTGCTTTCTAATATGTTTATAGTTGAAAATTAAACTTACAGTCACTAGGAGTTTTATGCTTTTCTTTGTTCAATTTTTGATTGCTGCTAAAGATTAGTGATTTGTTTGAATCTCAGCAGAATTGCAAACTTCCCAATTTTGCACGATCAAGTCTATGAAATCCTACAGTGATAACTTCATGTAGTCAAAACATTTGGGAAAAGAGAACTTGCATTTGAAGGTGATTTTTGCATGACGATGTGCCACTACAAAAATCGGTCTGGAACTTGTATTTGGTTCAGTAAATAACAAACTGGCCTCTTAATGTTAGTTTATACTGTTATAAATGTGTCGTGGTCCAACAGAGTGAATCAAATAGTGAAGTGTTTTGCCATATTACCATTTTCTCAACGAGAATAGCAATGTGCAGGAAAATTAAATTCTAGGGACACTATAGCAGAGGAGAACTTTGTCCTGATGTACCTGGTTTAATCACTATGTCAGATTCTCTTAATACTTGAGTGCAGTTTTAACTGAAACCTATTTTTGTCATTCATAATTTTTATTGCACCATGTGGATTTCAGCCAGACACTTCTGCTCATAGAACGTATTGTTGTCATTCATCTCTGTTTGTATGCTGCGACTTACATGGCCTTTCTTTTTTTCTAGTTTCTTGCAGTTTTAAATTCCAAGAAACGGAAAATTAGAGAGCTAAGAGATCAGCTCTCCAAAAAGGACTCCAGTGCCAAATTGTTAAAAGAAGAAGAGGAAGATTCAACAGACAAAACAGAGACTTACGATGAAGATAATGATGATGTAAAAGGTGAGGAAGAGAGTTCAGATGAAAATGCAGGCACTTCAAAAGCTACCCCAACAAGTAAAGGCCGCCGCAGAAAGAGGGTTTGAGTAGAGGTAGTATAAAATGTACATTTCCAACACAACTTTACTTCATATCCCTTCCATTTTCGTTGAGTTTGCTCAAGTTGTTATTGCCCTTCCCTTTATGTCCTGTCGTTTTAGTGGCTCTTTCTTTGGATATTAACAACTCCTATATAAGATTGGTAATGGGCTGAGTTGGCCTCTAGATCTCCTAAGCTTAAGCCCATTCGATCCCGAATATCCGAGTCAGGCCAAACCTACCTTGGCTGTGACTGGCTTGGGCCAGAAAAAGTTTGCTGTGATTGAGTTCAAAAGAATTTGTTAAGTTTGAATTAGGGTCCGGAAAACTTAAATTTGATTTTAAATATGATTAAATTAGATTTGACCTATTAACTCTACATTGAATTTGTGCCAATTTGTCATTTCTACTTTAAATTGAGATATTACTATTATAGAGCATATCAACGATATGCTTTCCTATGCATAATATAGCTTAAATTTGATTTTAAATGTGATTAAATTATATTTTGCCCATTAACTTTAAATTGAGGTTGACATTTAGATATTACCATGTTAGAGCATGTCAATGGTATGCTTTCCTATGCATAGAATAGCTTGCATTGCTCGGGAGTTTGACCCAGGCCCACTGTTCTTCAATAGCCCAAAACCCTAGAGCCGAGTATATGTCACTACACTACACTGAGATATACTTGGAAGTACATAACGTCAGGACCAATTTAATTCTATATTATAAAGGCCCAACTTAGCCATGACAATTAGGTAGCTACGAGGACAAGACAACTTTGCATTTTGGAGAAGGAAGTACATAGAACAACTTTTGTTCTCAGCATTTAGAACAACTATTGTTCTCAGCATTTAGAGCAACTATGAGGTATGGGGATCACGGTTTTACGTTTTTTAAGGATGTTTTATACAAGACAGACACAATTGGGACACTGCTCATGACCTGTTCTCATTATTGTGCGGCATGAATTTGAGCCAAACTTTGCACCAACCTCGTGTAATGCATATCTGTCCCTATGCATGATTTTGCTTTGTATGTAAAAATTGGCCACACATATCTTACAAGGTATGGTCTTACTTCTTGGTGTAGTTTCTATGGCAGTGGAAGTGACCAATTAAGCCATTTAGATAATTACTTTGTGTTTGTTAAGCCGAAAGGTCTCAAGACGTTATCCAAAAAGCTGTTCCTAGTTATTGGATGTAAATCCAAGTTGAGTTTCTTTGCATATGGATATGATACCTAAAGCAATAAATATTGTCTGGACTTCTTGCAAATAACATGTATCAAAAAGAAGAAAGTGACCAAAAAAAAAAGAATGATCTAATCAGAGTACGGTAATTGGTCCAAATTAGGTTTCAATTACTAGGTAGAACAGAAACATAGTTCTGCTAAATCCTCTCGAGTTATATGGTAATACAGCATTTCAAGAAATACCCAAATTTTAGACAGCACATGTTCTCAACTCTAGCCAATAATTCTTTTGAAAACAGTCGGCTAATTGCCTAACCCACCTTGCATTGTCCCCTGTCTTAACATTCTGCAGAGATGTTATTGTCAAAAAGTGGTTTTAATTTGTGATTCTTCTTCCCCTGTCTCTGTTTTCCTTTTAGCATGTGTGAGGGGGGGACCTAAGTTGATTGCCTTCCACAAATTAGCCTGATGATGTCAATAGCTTCTTATCATCACCACCATCCCTCATTTTTTCCACCTTCATCTTTGATTCAGCTGTAGTGAAAGACCTCTTGTTTAATGATAGTTCAAGTGATTAGAATATGCAAAACTCTATGATAATGAGAGTTATATTTTTTGGAACTCATTTGAGCTTGAATCTTTAAATTATTGCTTGTAAACCAATTCTGAATTGTTGGCTCATTGAAATGATTTATTCGAACTAATTTATCAAAAAGTTGCACAAACAAGAAGGTATGAAGGCTACTTGCGTTAAACATACATGCTAAATGGGAAACAGTTTTGTTGTGTCTTCTTATGCTTGGATGGCAACTTCTACTTAGGCCATTTCTGAACTTCTGATTAACACTTAAAACAGTATTATTATCATTGTGACAAGCTAGCGTTTGTGTCCGTGGGTCATCAATCATGATCTTAATAATCAATATGATTACATGAAGGCCCTCTTGCTTTCTTAAATTAAGCATATAATTGTAGGGAAAGCCCGAAAGCTGTTAAGAACTTATCAAAGACAGGCGAGAGTGAGAATCAAATCACGCAATCCCATCGAGGCCACAATAATTAGACGGCAAACGACAAAAGGAAGCAAAGATTGGAGAATCATTTTGGATAGCTTTTTTTGCTTAATCCTCTCCCATAACATGCATTTACCAAAGAGGGTTCAAGTCTTCCACTCTTAAAGGTCTAACACTGGATAAAAAGGTCTTGAAAAGGTGATGAGAAAAGATCAAATCCATCCCTTCAAGGTGTATTGTAGGGTTTGATATTGCGAACCTGATCAGTGATTTATCATCCAAAAGAAGTCCCTCTTTCAAGTTAAACCTGCTTTGTGACTTTATGTTGCATCGAAGTGAATATGACTTGACAATTTTTAAGTCACGAAACCCTGCTTCTCGGTAGCCCTGTCATGATAAGCATGTATCTGTAGCTATACCCGCTTTTTTCTTTTTTGCCAGTCATTGCATGTGCTTCATTCAAGTGTTTGATGATGCTTTTTACACTGAAACTACTATTTATTCTGATATTGTTAGAGCTTCCAAGTGCAAACTACAGATATAACTTCTGTGATTTAAAGCCTTGCCCTTTGCAGTACAATCCTGATCAGGATCAGAGTATCTATGTACAGACAAGTCAGAGAGCGGAATGATTTTTGGTTGTTACATCTGTGGTAGGAAGGACGACAACAATTAAATAACATGTTTACAAATTAATTAAGGGGTTAGCTTAGTATCAGATCTTTTTTTTTTTAATATGTCAACAAATGATAAATTCTAATCTAAAATGAACTTAATTTGTACTGTTGAAAAGGTCCACTAGTGTACCCTAGTGATGGCGACGGAGCTTCTACTTTCATTTAGTCCTGTCGAAGGACCCCATCAGGGACACTTGACTTGATTTAGAAAATGATTTCTCAGAGAAAGTAGATCAAGAATTCTGATGGTGATGATTTCCAGACTTTCAAGAGAATGTAGCTGAAGAACCAATGTTGACTCCAGAAACTAAACAACAATTAATCTGGACAAATTTCTCATCTCTGTTACCTGAACTGAAATAGCTTTACGGAATGAGAACAGATAAAGGTCAATATCAGGAACAGATGGTGAAAGAGAACCAGAAAAAGAGTTGGTCATTTCTTGCAAGCAAAAAAGGCAGGGATTTTTCCATGGAAAGCTTGTATTGTGTGTGTGGGAAGATGAGTTGCATCTGGATAATTAGTGAGTGGGATTGGCAAAAGCATAAAGCAAGTGATGTTGATGAGCTATGTTCTGATCAGAGAGTCACATGCCTTAGCCAACATTGTCACCCTCTTATTTATTTATTTTTATGGTCCGAGTTATATTTTTTTTCTTCCCTCACTTTCCCCACATTATGTGGTCCGACCTCTCTTATCTTATCGCATTCAACCTCTCTTTTTCGTCACTAAACTTGGTCACATCAAAGCGTTAGTTCCCAAATTTTCTTTTCCTCAACCAAATGGAGGGGTCTCTTCTATTTGCCACCTTCAAAAGATTCCAAAGGACAAGCCAACCATGTTCCTAACTCCTTCCTCTATATCTATTCTGTTCTTAATGACTTCAATACATCCTTAAACCCTTCTGTTCTCGATCAAATTCCATACTCTTACAGGAACTGTCAAAATGCCACCCGTCCACTCTAGCCCTTATTTCCAAATGGAAAATCAAACCATGTTAAATTTTCTCCAGCAAACGGCCGGCCAGAGGAGGCCAAAATCAAGTGCAGGAGGGCTTCTTAAGATTTTCAAGCTCTTCCCCATGTTAACGTCCGGTTGCAAGATGGTTGCATTACTTGGCAGACCTAAGAAGCCATTACTTAAAGACAAAGCTACGACGGGCACCATCTTTGGTTACCGAAAAGGGCGAGTCAGCTTGGCTATACAAGAGGATCCTCATTGCGTGCCATTGTTTGTTATTGAGCTACCGATGCACACAAGTATATTTCACAAGGAAATGGCGTCGGATATAGTGAGAATTGCACTAGAGAGCGAGACAAAAACTCACAAGAAGAAGCTGTTGGAGGAGTTTGTTTGGGCCGTGTATTGCAATGGAAGAAAAGTAGGGTACTGTATCAGGAGGAAGCAAATGTCTGACGACGAGCTTCATGTCATGCAACTTCTGAGAGGTGTTTCAATGGGTGCAGGGGTGCTCCCCGGTCCTAATGAGAAGGAAACAGCAGACGGAGAGTTGACGTACATTAGAGCAAGATTTGAAAGAGTTGTTGGATCCAAAGACTCTGAAGCTCTGTACATGATTAACCCCGACGGTGCAGCTGGTCCAGAATTGAGTATCTTCTTTGTAAGGGCTCATTAGAAACATAGCTTGTGTACCAACCATTCTAGGTTTTCCAAAGTACAACAAAGCTTATTCTCTTAGTCCCTTTTGTTTGTTCAAATCAGAAAAATCAGATTGTTTTTGGTTATCAACAGAGTTTTTAACATCAGTGATGCTTTCATCACTTTTTTGTGTGTATGAATATTGTGTTCCTGTCAACAAGTTTAGCCCAACTTTTTTAAGTAGACAACAGAACAGACAAGTTCAGGCAAAAGCCGAATCGACAGAGAAGCTTCTTTGGCAGAACACTGGCAAGAATGTTAGAACTTGGATACCTGTTGAAGCCAATCTTTTTAAAATTCTAGTAAATTGCATGTCTAATAAATGCTAGTCCAACGTATCAACACAAGCTTTGCATAGTACAAAGGAAATGAGACGAGATTGATTGACCAAGCCCTGAATTTGGAACTTATGGAGTTTGATTCGAGGATCATCATCATCATCCTCGATCCAGAAGTCACCAAGTCATCTCAAGCCAGCACATCTCAGGCTGTCATGTTGGGCCTTAAAAACACATTTCAGTTATAATCCACAAACAATATGTAGGAGTAGATCCAATGTCGATGAAACTCATACGCAAAACAAGCCCAGTGAGTAGCGTTGAAGAACTTGATAACAATGATAATGCAACCCAAGTCAGTTTGGAGCCTAGCCTCTCTCTCACGAATGCTCCAAGTCCAATCATCATCCTGCATAAAAATGCTTCAATTTGATTCTAATTCTGTTATTAATGTCAATTTTGATTTTTAAAATTAACGTACTCAGACTTTTATTATTGATAAATGTTACATATGAAATAAATTAATTAAGTAACTTATTTTATTTTAAATTAAAATAAAATAATACAAATAATATTTTTTATTTAAATTTTTGAATAATTAAATTAAATTATTTATATTTCTTATCGTACTGAATAAGAAAAAGATATATTAGTTGATAATAAAATTAAAATAAAAAGAAAAGAAAAGAAAAACTATATGATTTTTATCGAATATAAAAATAATAACTAGGCATGTCAAAATGGGCCCGGCCCGGCCCATGGGCAGGTCAACGGGTTTTTGCCCGGTTTGACCGGCCCATGGGCCGGGCCACGGGCCAAGTATGCATGGCCCGCGGCCCTGCGGGCCGACCCATGGCCGGTGAAATAGTGGACGGGCCGAACCGCGGGCCAGTCCGACCGGCCCCACCCGTGGCCCGTGGCCCGCCCACCAAAAAAATAATTATTTATTAAAAAATTAATAAATAATTTAAGTAAGTTAAAAATTTGTAATTAATGTAGT
>JANZXR010025013.1:3740-14982 GCA_027575705.1 Erythroxylum echinodendron
CAATTAACGCATTGAAAAATTTGAATAAGAAACTAAGAAGGTTGGTTAAAATTAGTGAATGAAAGATTATTAAATCAAAGTTGAAAATTCAAATTTTAGTAACAATATTGAATTAAAATTAGTTAAGAAAACAAACTAATTATAAGCATTATAAATTGAATTGTATAAGTAAACAAAATATATTAGTTTATAGTTAAATTATGAGATTACACAAAGTAAGTTGTAAACTTATAGTTATAAGCTTATAGTTAAAGTTGAATATGTTATATTTGTGAGAGGTAAGTCTTTAGTTTATGGTTATGAGTTATATTATATAATATATATATACGTGTATTGTGTAATTATGTATGTTAAATACTTGAATTACTATTTTTTAACTTATTGGTAAATTGTGTTGGATGAACTTGAATTGTGTATGATGTAATCGTACAAAATGAGTCATATTTTATAAAATGGACATGTATATTGTGTAATTGTGTATTTTGAATACTTAAATTGTTGGTTTTTTATTTAGGCGAATTATGTTGGATGAAATTAAAATGTGTATGATGCAATCATATAAAATATATTATATTATGTAAGATGGACATATGTATTATGTAATTATGTATTTTGAATACTTGAATTGTTGGTGTTTGACTTATTGGTGAATTGTGTTAGATGAAATTGAATTGTATATGATGGAATCATACAAAATGAGTTATGTTATATAAGATATATATGAGTATTGTGTAATTTTGTTAGTTTGGACTTTTGAGTTAAACAAAACATATTTTGTTATAGTATTTGATAATGAAATTATATGTTCTTTATTTTGATATTTGTCTCCATTTATTTTATAAAAAATGGAAGGAAGTTCAAGTACACCTGATAATTTAATCGCTTTAGGAAAACACAATGACCTAGCTTGAATTCATGTTGCATTAGTCCTTAGTATGAAGAACTATACTATTTATTGTAATAAATATTTGAAAGATGGAGGAATTAGGAGATCTAAGCATTTAGTGTTAGTAATTCGAACTATTAGCAGGCAATAATATTTACCAACATTTTGCAAATCCAAAACACCAAGACCAATATGAACATTGAAATCAAATTCATATCAGATTATACCTTTCACAACAAAAATAGCAAAGAAGCTCGGAGTGTTGGAAGAGCACGTCAAATGTCGCGCCTCTTCTGGTATGCTATCATCACTCTTGAGACCTGTCTCTCTCTGTATCACTTAAGGAGGAGGACGACACTAGGCTTTCTTTTAGGCAGATGAGTCTTACTTATCTCATGTCATACTATACATCTATATATAGTAAAACCCTAAGGCCCAAAAACCTAAAACCTCTTAAAGCCCAATGAATGTTCAGTTTCTTAGTGTGTGATCATGTAGGCTTATTTAATATTAGTAGTAGGCCCAAGCTTCTTTTAAGCCCACAAGTTATAAGTGGTCTCTAGCAAGACATTATAACTACCTAATATTAAATGAGGTCGAAGTCTGACATTACCTGAATCACAACTGATAAATTATAATACATTTTATAATTGGTTTTTGGGGCATACACTAACAATTTCCCACTTGCAAAAGAACCAATTATCCACAAGTAGTCCCTTTGTCTTATTATATGTCAACCGAGAATAAGGTAGGAAATAGTGTCATCTTTATTAGGCTCAATCATGTTTCTCGACTTCTAAATTACACTGTGTAACAAAAGACTGACATTCACCTCGTTTGTGCACGACCATGTAACTTTTCAGTCTTAACCCATCAAGGGGACCAGAGATATCTTTCTCTTGTTACATAGGAGAGACAAATTTCATCTTGTTCATACACATTCCTTCGGATGATTCATAGCATGTCTGAGTATTTCTTTTATAATCACCTTTTACGGCTGACGTTTGACAATGTCAAATCAAACTAATTCACATGTAGGAAATCATAACAAACTTAAGTCAAAGGACTATATTCATTAGTTATGATGAGACCACTTATGACAGTTATATAACAATCCTTGAAGTGTTCTCACAGTGGGTCGATCCAATCGCATGTTCTCCAACATTCACCCATGTGATTAACATAATATCTCCATATTAATGACCCATGAAACATTGTCATCTATTAATTAACATGCTAGTCTTGACAGTCATTATGACCCCTTACATTAACTAGGGACCTTTAAGAATAATTGTATCCATATTACAATAAAGTCTCCCGATCAAAGCACACACTTGATGCTAATTGTAAGATACAAATTATTCATGGGGATTATTATTCAAATTCATTTATAACTCCACAAAAATGAACACAGCAAACAATAACTGGGCATTACTAATGGATTATCTAAAAACATGTCACAAAATTACACCCTTACATGATCACACATCCAAGAGTCTGATGCTTAATGCTCTAGTATGACGATCATGCTTAGCCTACGAGAGATGTTTAGTCAATGGATCAGTTATATTAAGATCTGTTGACATTTTGCACACCTTCACATCACCTCTTTCAATAATGTGTCAAATAACATGAAAACCTTTGAGTATGTGTTTGGTCTTCTGATGAGATTTTGGTTCTTTAGCTTGAGCAATGACTCCATTATCGTCACAATAGAGATCCACTTGATTCACAATGCTAGGAACCACACCATGTTCAATGATGAACTTTCTAATCCAAACAGATCCTTTGTTACTTTTGAAGCAGCAATATACTTAGCTTATGTTGTAAAATCAACAACTATGTCCTGCTTGGAACTCTTCCAACACACTGCTTCACCATTCAGGCATAATACAAAACTTGACTGTAACTGAAAATCATCTTTACAATGAGCTCTTCCTCACCTCCATAGATTAAGAACATATCTTTAGTTCTTCTGAAGTACTTAAGAATGTTCTTAATAGCTATCTAGTGACTTTCATCTGGATCTAGCTGGTATCAACTAGTCATGCTCAAAGAACTTGCAATATCCGCACGAGTACATAATATAGCATATATGATAGATCCTATAGCAGATGCATATAGGATCCTACTCATGTGGTTTCACTTATCTAGTGTCGAACGGTTCTCAGCCTTACTCAAAACTATGTCATGTGACATAGATAAAAACCCTCTCTTAGATTATTGCATATTAAATCTGTGCAAAACCATGGTTTAGTTCAATAAGCCGTCTCGATCTATCTCTATAGATTTTAATACCTAAGATGTAAGTCGTTTCACCCAAGTCTTTTATTGAAAAACAACTTCCTAACTAAGCTTTCCTTTCATTGAAAAACAACTTCCTAACTAAGCTTTCATAGATTAAAGCATAGGAATATCATTTCCAATGAGTAGTATGTCATCTACATACAAGACTAAGAAAACAATTGTGCTCTTATTAATCTTCTTGTAAACACAAGATTCTTCTTCATTTCTGAGGAAACCGAACTCTTTGACTGCCTCATTAAAATGAAGATTCCAACTCTGAGAAGCATACTTCAATCTATAAATGGATTGCTTAGGCTTACATACTTTCCCAACATTTATAGGAGATGCAAAACCTTTAGGTTGTGTCATGTACATACCCTCTTTCAGATTTTCGTTTAGGAAAACTACTTTCACATCCATTTTCCAAATCTCATAATCATAGAATGCAACAATTTCTAGGAGGATGTGAATGGATTTATGCATCGCAACTGGGGAATCGGTTTCAATATAGTCAATACCATGAATTTGCTTGAAACCCTTAGCCACCAATTGCACTTTGTACACATGTGCATTGCCATCCATGTCAACTTTCCTCTTGAAAACCCATTTACACTCAATGATTTTTACACCATTAGGTGGGTCAACCAAAACCTATACTTTGTTTTGGTACATGGATTCCATTTCGCATTCTATGGCTTAAAGTCATTTATCGGAGTTAGGGCCCATCATTGCTTCCTTTTAGGATGTAGGTTCTTCATTCTCTATCAGTAATAGATGATGTTCAGTCACCATGAAACCATATCTTATGGGTTCATGACGGAATCTTTTAGACCTACGTGGGGCTAGTGTCACAGACTAGTTTTTACAATATTTTGTAGATCAAAACAAGGCTCCTCTTGTGTTGGAGCATTCTCCTGTGACTCTTGAATTTGTTCAAGATGTACTTTACTCCCACTAGTTCCTTTAGAAAGAAATTCTCTCTCTAAAAGGACACCATTTCGAGCAACAAGCACTTTGTTCTTGGTGGGATTATAAAAGTAGTATTCTTTTGGTTTCTATAGGATACACCACAAAGAAGCATTTATAGTATTTGAGTCTAAGTTTTTCAGATGTTAACCTTTTAACATAAGCTTCACATCCCCAAATCTTTAGAAAAGACAAACTAAGAACCTTTCCTATCCACATCCGATATGGTGTCTTTTCTACTGCCTTTGAGGTACTTCTACTTAGTGTAAATGCAATTGTTTTAAGAGTATATCCCCAAAAGGACAATGGAAGATTTGCATGACTCATCATAGATCAAACCATATCCAATAATGTTAGATTCTTCCTTTCAAACACACCATTCCATTATGGTCTTGCGGGTGGGGTGAGTTGTGAAACTATTCTGCATTCCTTGAGATGGTCATCAAACTCTCAGCTCAAATATTCACCACCTCGATCTGTTCAATGGGCTTTTATTGTCTTACCAATTTGGTTTTGTACTTTATTTTGAAATTCCTTGAACTTTTAAAAGAATTCAGATTTATGTTTCATCAAATAAACATAACCATATCTACTGAGGTCATCCGTAAATGTAATAAAGTAATGAAAACCTTCTCTAGCTGTAGAATTTAACGGTCCACATACATCAGTATGTATGAGTGCTAATAAATCACTTGCCCTCTGACTGTGTCCAGTAAAAGGTGCTTTAGTCATTTTCCCTACTAAACAAGATTCATATGTCTCATATGATTTAAAATCAAAAGAGTTTAAAAGTCCATCATTATGGAGCTTATATATGTGCTTCTCATTTATATGTCTCGACAATGCTAAAGGTAGGCAAGATTCAAATCACTGGATTTAAATCTCTTAGTATTTATGTTATAAACAGGTCTTTCTAAATTTAGAACACAAAGCCCATTCTTTAATTGGGCGCTACCATAAAATATGTCATTAGGAGAAAACGAACAACAATTGTTCTTAATCGTAAAACAAAAACCTTCTATGTCAAAAAATGAAACAGACAATATTCCTGCGTATAGCAGGTACATGGTAGCAATTATTCAGTTCCAAAACCATGCCTGAGGGAAAAGATGAATGAAATGTCCCTACAACTAAAGCAGTAACTCTTGCTCCATTGCCTACGTGCAGGTCCACTTCACCCTTTGCCAAAGTTCTACTATTTTATATTCCCGACACATTTACAAAAATGTGAGAATCACAATCGGTATCCAATACCCAAGATCTAGAACTAGAAGTAGCAACATTTACTTCTATAACATAAATACCTGAAGTAAAAGTGTTATTACCCTTCTTTTTCTTCAGATCTTTCAAATATTTCTTACAGTTTCTCTTCTAGTGACCTGGCTCGTTACAATAATGGCAAAGATCATCATTAGAAAGACTAGGCTTAGTCTTGGGGTTAGGATTGAGCTTGTTCCGATTTTTAATCGGACATTTACCCTTGCCCTTCCTTTTACCATTGCCTTGTTTCTTAAAAACTTTCCCCTTCTGGACCACGAGGACCTTAGGGGTAAGGTCCCTCTTAATGTTTTGCTCTATAGTCTTAAGCATTCTTTGCAACTCAGTCACAGATTTATTCAGATTATGGATATTATAGTTCATAACAAAAGTTTCACAATCATTTGACAGAGAATGAAGGATGATGTCAGTGGCCAACTCTTGGCTTATAGGAAATCACAATCTTTCTAAGTCTCAACAAAGACAATCATCATAATGACATGTGGGCTCACTGGGCCCCCTTTTTCTATCTTACACTTCAAGACAGACTTCATAGTTCGAAATCTCTTAATTTGTGCTTGATCCTGAAACAAAAATTTCAAGCTTGTTATAGGCTCCCACATTTTTAAACTGCTTTTGAAGGTTTAGGTTCATAGTTGCCAACATGAGACAACGAGCATCGAAAGCACCATCCTCATGCTTCTTATAAGTATTCCTTTCAGCAAGGGGAGCAGTGGAAAGAGGTGCACTTTATGGGGAGTGGCTTTTCAAAGACATTGTCCTTCTTTTCTTGCTTGAGAACAATTCTCAAGTTTCTGTACCAGTCTAGAAAATTTGAACCATTCAACTTGTCCTTCTCAAATATAGATCGCAATGAAAAGTAGATGAATTAATGGTGGTCATGATTATCTACAATAAAACATGCAAAGTTTCAGTGGCATGTTTATTAATAAAACCCAATTATTAACAATTAAGAAGTTCTCACTATACTCATATAGTAAATGTCCCTCGAAAATGAGTACAATGATCCAAGAACCATATTTCACTAAGACCCAAGTGAGCTTTGGCTCATCGCCTAAATCTTAGTTATTTAGGTAAACAATTGTTTGCTAGTTATATCATATGCAACTCTTGGTTATTGGTTGACATCTTATGTCCCGGCTCCTAAGTAATCTTATGTCCCGGCTCCCAACTACATGCCTCAAGGTTCAAAACTATTTCGGTAACCCCATTAATTAAACCAATCCTCACTTATAGGTAACCGTTACCCATCCTGTTGTGCTTGAATAATCAAGAGCAACTTGCCTTGGCAAGCCCACTTCTTAATGATTCAAGTCTTTGTAGGTGTAGAATTGCAAAGGCATCAATTATTACTTAATATTGGTGAGGGATTAAGTTGATTATGAAATTGCCATTTACATGCATTAATGAAATTATAAGTAACAGTATGAATAAGAAATAATAACGTGATATAGTATGGCCTCTGAACTATGAAGATTTAATCTCCATCATGAATGTCTTATAGCAAATGGATCGCCATCCTTGTACCTTCACTCCAGTCAATTCAATTCTTCAATTAACTTGAAAGATACAATATAACAATTGAAAACAATAATAATCTAATTATTACATCAAAACATGAAGATACACAGGCCATTTCCAAATTACACAAATACATAAAGACACACAGGACATAACCAAAATGTAAAACATCTATGGGCCATACTATTCACCATTCATAATCAAGGGAAGATATCAAATATCAAAGAATATAAAACGCAAACTGTAAGAAAAATGTGTGATCAACTTAAAACGCGAAATTTGGTAGGGATCAGGGGGTCATGCCTATTGTAGGATCGAGGGGCAGCGCCCCTCCCGAGGTCCAAGGGGCAGCGCTCCTCATTCAATCACATTGAACTATCAACAGGACCCCTCATTCAATCACATTGAACCATTGAAAAACCTTTCATTCAATCACATTTAATTAACGAAAAAACCTAATTTTATGGGATTTAATTGAATTCAATTTCAATAAACATAAGTGGCTTTGATACCACTATTAGCAATTGGGACTATCAACATGCAATAATATTTACTAACATTTTGCAAATCCGAAACACCAAGACCCATGTGAACATCGAAATCAAATTCATATCAAATTATACCTTTTGTAGTGGAAATAGCAAAGAAGCTCGTAGTGTTAGAAGAGCACGTCAAATGTCGTGCCTTTGTCGGTATCCACACCCTCGCAAGATCAACCAAACGCTTCTGATATGCTAGCACCACTCTTGAGACCCCTCTCTCTCTATCACTTACGGAGGAGGACAATAATAGGGTTTCTTTTAGGCAAATGAGTCTTACTTATCTCAAGTCATACTATACATCTATATATATAGTAAAATCCTAAGGCCCAAAAAACTAAAACCTAGGGATGTCGAAATTGACATCCCTACTAAAACCTCTTAAAGTCCCATGAATGCTCAGTCTCTTAGTGTGCGACCCTATAGGCTTATTTAATTCTAATGGTAGGCCCAAGCTTCTTTTAAGCTCACAAGTTATAAGTGATCTTATCAAGACATTATAACTACTTAATATTAAATAAGGTCAAATTCTGACATTACCTGAATCACAACTGATAAATTACAGTACGTTCTATAATTGGTTTATGGGGCATACACTAACATATAGTTGGGGTTTGCAAAAAGTAAAATAACAAATGAAGACTTTGCTTGAAGAGTATCAGTACAAGAAAGATAGAAGCGAGAGATTGAATTGTGAAATTAATAATGGAAGTTTATCTATTGGTGTTCAAGAAGATAGTGAAAATGTTGGAGGTGGTTGTGTTCCTACCTAATAAAAAGTGAATGTTGCATCTGGACATGATGTTAGGAAAAGAAGAAGGAAGATGTCGAATTATTTGCACTACGAACAACTCTTAGAGCTTAACCTTCAATTCGTAGTGCCCTACAATCAAGAGAAGAGGCTCATAATGTAGATATGAAAATGGTTAGATGGTAATATGATTCAGGTATAACATTCAATACTTTCCAATCTTATTATTATCAGCCTATGGTGGATGTTATAGCCTCTTATGCTCCGAGATATAAAGCTTCTTCTATTGATGACTACAGAAGTAAACTTTTGAGTAGCTGTGTTTATGAAATTAAAAGTTATTTAGAAGAAAGAAAAATGACTTGGGCTACTAATAGGTATTCAATCATGTTTGGAGGTTAGATAAATGGGAGACATGAGCCTATTATTAATTTTTTGGTTTATTTAACAAAAGGTTCAATGTTTTTGAAGTTTATTGATACATCTAGCTTTGTTAGGAATATGCTTTATTTGAAATATTCAATGAAGTTGCGGATGAAGTAGGGCTAGAAAATATTGTTCAGTTCATTATTGACAATGATTCCACTTATAAAGTGACTGGAAGAAGATTGTAAAGTGAGTACAGTTCTTTTTTTAGACTCCTTGTGTTACACATTGCACTGACTTAATGTTGGCTGGAAAAAGATTACAAAGCAAGTACAATTCTTTTTTTTAGACACCTTATGTTACGCTTTGCATTGCCTTAATGTTGGAAAATATAGGAGATGCTAGGTATTTTTATATTATTGATGAGGTTGTGCAGAAAGCAAAAAAGGTAACTAAGTTCATCTGCAATCGTGCATGGATCTTGAATTTAATGAGAAGATTTCACCAATTGTAGAAATTTGTGTCGTCCTACTGTTATAAGATTTGTACCAAACTTCTTATTACATCAATTTTTTATTACAATGAAAAAATAATTGAGACAGACGTTTATAAGTAATAAGTGAATTATATTTCAACACGCTAGGTCTAAAGCTATATTGAAGGTTTTCAGAATTATACTTGAAGATACTGAATTTTAGTCTTAATGGCAATTTGTCATCCAAGTTTGTGAGCTTTAGTGAGGGTGCTTCGTCTGGCTAATAGTGATGAAAAGGCAACAATAAGTTATTTTTATGATGTCATCAATGAGAGGGTGAAGGAAGTAATCAAGATAAATCTAAAAAATAGGCGTTCTTTGTACACACCTTATCTTACAGTCATCAGTGAGAGATGAAAAAGGCAACTTTACTTTCCGTTGTTTGTAACTAGGGCATTTTTGAATCCTAATGTCTATTTCAGATTAGGTTTTAAAAAGAAAGTTGTAATCAATAGGGAAATGCTATTAATTATTACAATACTTATTGCTCATGAGATAATACAAGATTTCCCAAGCTCACAAATAGAGATTTATAAAAGGGCTTCTGGAAATTTTGGAATGACAATTGTTATTCGTCAAAGAGCAAAACTTAATCTAAATATATATTTTTTCACAAATGTTACTTATCGAAAATTAATCATCACTTTATTTTATGTATAACGTTACTTTTGTTGTCTTGTGACTTATAGTTTCTTGGTGACACCAATTGAGAAGTTGTATTTCAGAATTGCAAAGGTTTATAATTCGATTTTTAAGTCAATGTGTGAGTGGATTGTGAAAGGAATTAGAACACATTTGAATTCACCAATTCCAAAAGAAGGAATAAATTGGAGCATAAAAGATTGAATGACTTGATCTTTGTTCGACGCAATTTAAAGCTCCGGAAAAGATATATTATTATCATTATTATGTTAGATATAATATCTTATAATTTTTAGTAATTTAATTTTATTATTTACTATAATTCTTAATAGAATAAGTATTTCAGTAGATCTAATTTGGATTGATAATATCGATCTTTTGGCAAATTAGGTTTTTAAAAAACCAAGTTTGATAAATAAGAGTGATTTGAAAGATAATCTTGAATAGGAAAGCATTGACACGCCATTTGGTACAATTAATTTGAATGATGGGGATAATAAGACTCTTCTCGAGGATGAATATTTTGTACCAAATAAGAATTGGAATCAATGCAATTATAGTAAATATTACGTATTTGATTGAATGAAATTCCAAGTTTTTGTTTCTTCTCTTCTTTGAATTGTACTTATATTTGATTTATATGTTAAATTCTTATACGCAATGTAATTATAAATATTTTTTTATGTTTCACTTATAATTGATTATTCGGTTCTTCACTCTTGCCCTAAATTATAATTGTTAGAAAATAAAAGATATTTATTATTCTTTTTATTTAATTTTTAATGAAATTATTATTTATTAAATAATAAAATTGTAATATTTCAAATTCATAGTTATTATTTATATATGAAAATTAATGTTCACAAAAATAAATAAATTGTCATTTTAAATTTCTATTATTATGATTTTAAAAACATGGATGATGTAAAATTATAAAACATGCAGTATAATATATCAATGGACTATTTTGCAATTTAGAAGATTCAGAAACTATTTCATAAATTTAAAAATTACTCGAAACGGTATCAAATATTAACGAATACTAGTACAATACCGTACCAAAACCAAATTTGATATTAATACCGATACCGATACTGACACGGTATTCATAATATTTGGTCTCTATATAGGCCTAGTGAATACTGTCAATCAAAACTGTAACTAAGCTTGTCAAATTGGGCCTGGCCTGGCCCATGAGTCTGTCAACAGTTTTTGGCCCAGTTTGACCGGCCCATGGGCCAGGCCACGGACCAAGTATATATGGCCCATAGGCTGGAGGGCTGGGCCACGGGCCATGAAATAATGGACGAGACGAATGACGAGCAGGCCCGACCCGGCCCGTGGCCCGTGGCCTGCCCATCACAAAAGAATTATTTATTTATTAATAAATTAATAAATAATTTAAGTAAGTTAAAAATTTGTAATTAATGTAGTTCATAATTTTAACAATAACTTTTAACTTGTTAACTTAT
>JANZXR010025064.1:0-14980 GCA_027575705.1 Erythroxylum echinodendron
GCCACCCTCGCGGGGCACGGATCCGGGTATCACGATCGATATCGGGTTCGGGTTCGGCGGGAGTGGGGTGTCACAATATTTCTGAATGTGTTTGCTTGGCGGATGACTGCCATCTAAACTAAATGTTTTCTCCACTAAGCTTTCAAGCTTAGCATGAGTGATAATTTGTGTAGGTCTAGGTTATAGGAGTGAGGTACAAGGAACATCTGCAAAGACCAGGGCCAACAGCTAGGAGTAAAAGTATCTTTAGATGTGTCTTTCGATTAAAGAATGGTTGTATATATAATAAAGGAAATTATATATTTTCTTTTAGGATTATCATGTTAATATAAAGATGTAATACTACTTTTAAATGATAATGTTAAATGATATGAAATTTTGTAATGTGTATATGTATAGCATTAAATAGAATTATATACCTTGAATGCATGTATAGGAATTCAGTTGCTATCTGTGTGGATGGTTATAGGTTCCATATGGGGGTGTTATAAGTATGCCATCATTGTTTATATGAGCATTAAATATCAGTGTTTGGTCCATGAATATGAATATGTGGTATATGAGTTGTTATATTTCTGAATGTGTGTGATTGGCAGATGACTGTTGTGAGTGGTCATCTAAACTAAGCGTTTTCCCCATTAAGCTTTCAAGCTTAGCATGGGTGTTAATCCGTGTAGGTCCAACTTATAGGAGTGAGGTACACGGAACATATGTAGGGACCGAGGCCAATATATAGAAGAAAAAGTACTTTTAAATGTCATTTTAGTTACAGATGATTGCACATGTAATAAAAAAGGAATATGTATGTTTTCTTTTAGATTATCATGTAAATGTAAAGATGTATTACTACTGTTAAATGATAATGTTAAGCATTGGGGAGTTTTGTAATGTGTATATATATAGCATTGAATTGAATTGTATACCTTGAATGCGTGTACATGGATTTGGTTGCTATGTGTATGGATGGTTGTAGGTTCCGTATAGGGGTTGTTACACTTGTCTTTTCTTCACTCTCAAATTCCCATCAATTAGCTTTCATTTCGATAAGGAGTTCCATTAATTTATCTTAATTACTCCCTTCATCTTCTTCTTCTCCTCCTTCTTTTAGGGGATATTTTTCACTGCTAAGGGTGATTGCCATTCCAATTTCTTTAAGATATGTTTCAGTAGGAATAGGTGAACTCCCTTGGATCTCGTCAAATATTATCTTCGCCAACTGGTCGATTCGATTCACCATATTTTATACACAAGCCTCTATTTCTTGATGCCTTATGTTTGATTCTTGAATAAATTTATCCATCATATCTTTTGAAGCAGTAGTTACCTCCTTATCATCTTGAAATTTATGTTTATTGATATGTGCTTAATTGATTATGAATTTATTCTATAACACTTAGAGATTATTGCTATGAAAATGTTTAAGATATTCACTTTGACTCATATGTGATTTTAGGCACAATTTAGAAGCAAAAGAGCTCAAATAATTCAAAAGAACTATATTTGAGTCATTTTTCGAAGATTCATAAACCTTTGTCTTGATAGAGCAAGAAGAAGAAGTTTAAAAGCAAGAGAATGCAAGAAAATGCCAAGAAAGATGAGATGAATGTTGAACACATCAAAAGGAGGGATGAAGAAATGGCTCACAGCCATGTATGAGTGTCTCACTCCTATACAACCGTGAGAGGTATTGTCACACCTGTGACAAATTTATATGTGCTTAACTGATTATGAATTTTTCCCATAACACTTAATGATTATTGCTATAAAAATGTTTAAGATACTCACATTGACTCATATGCAGTTTGAGGCATAATTTGGAAGCGAAAGAGCTAAAGTAATTCAAAAGCACTATATTTGAGCCATTTTCTGAAGATTCACAATGCTTTGTCTTTATGGAGCAATATGAAGAAGATTAAAAGCAAGAGAAGTAATGTTGCAAATACTGTACCGGACTTGGTATCGAAGTAAATTTTGGTACGGTACTATATCAGTACTGGTTAATATTGGGTACCGTTTCGGGTAATTTTTTAAATTTATAAAATAGTCTCTAAATTTTTTTAGAAATTGCAAAATAATTCATTGTCATATTGTACAATTATACTGTATAGCTTATAAGTTTACATCAACCATGTTTCCAAAAATTACAATAATAAATAATAACCACAATTAATATAAAATAACAATAATTTTCAGATATTTCACATATAAATAATAACCATAATTAATATGAAAAAAGACAATTATCATCACACAAGTAAAATAAGAACAATACAAAGTATTTGAAATGTTACAATTTTATCATATAATAAATAATAATTACATTAAAACATCAAATAAAAAGAATAATAAACATCTTTAACTTTCTAATTGTTACAATTTACAGCAAGAATTTATGATAAGAAAACAATCAATTAGAAATGAAACCTAAAAAAACATATATTATTTAATTTACTATTGATTAAATATATTATTTAATAATTTAATATATTAATTATTAATAAGAATTTAAGCAATTTTAATTTAATATTACATATTTAATTAATTAAAATTAATTATTAATAAAATTGTAAATAACTTAATTTAAATTAATTTTGTAAAATTAATTATTATATTTTCAAAATATAAATTTTAAATAAAATTGATTTAATAATTAAAATATATTTAAAAATAAATATTATTTTATAAATAATAAAATTTAATTTTTTTAAAAAAATAATTTTAATTACTTTATTAATAAATAATAAGGGAATTTTTGAAAATTTTTAAAAAGTTTTAAAAATTTTGCAAAAAAGTCCTACTTTTTAAATTTTCATGTATTGTCTGGTATTCGATCGGTGTTTTAAATATCGGCTGGTACCAGGCAAAATTGGTCGGTACTGGCCAGTATTTACAGCCAGTATTTTTAACCATAATTTTATATCGTTTTTCGGCCGGTACTGTATGGAATTCAACACAGTGAAGAGAAGACAAGAATATGCCAAGAAAGATGAGATAAATGTTGAACGCGTCAAAATGAGGGATGAAGAAATGGATTATGGCCATTCATAAGGTTGTATGGGCAAGAAACAATGCTCATGCAACACCTCTCATGGCTGTGAGAGGTCTTTCAAAGCCGTAAGACGGGTTATCAGATCTTTGACAAGTGTGTCACAAGTGTGACACATTAGTCACATGTGACACATTAGTCACACCCGTGACACACAAACTCCTTATTTTCTAGTCGAAAACACTAAAAGCCTTTGCCATCGAATAGTGCCTAAAACCATATATGATTCAAAGTGAGTATCTTAAGCATCCTCATAGCAATAATCACTAAGTATTATGGACTAAATTCATAATCAATTAAGCACGTATCATTTATTTATTAAATCAACCATCATCTCTTCTTCACTCTATAATGTTGGGGAGCTCTGATAGTATGAGGTATTATACTCATCGTATTTAGGTGAAGAAAACCTCTCCTTAACTTCGCATTGGCTAGCTACCTGCTTGGAAAGGTATTCCATTAGTCTAATTGTAATACTTTCATATTGCTACTCTTGTTGTGCATATTTAGTTCGAGCATAGTCATTCCATCAGTATATGCAAGGTTTGCTCCACTCTGAATTACACGATGCTCGTATGATGGGCCTTAGTGCCCAACATTCATGATTGTAATAATTACTCCCACAATTGTCTCAATACGGCATGGGCATTTGTTGAGTTTCTGTAAACATGTGAGGAAATGGCTCTTTCTGATTCGGTTATGTTACATATTATGATGACGTACTATAGCTCCCATAAGAGTACTGATAGCTTCATCCTTCCATTGTGAATTTTGATTATGATCTTAAATCTCAATCCTTAAAATAAACCATAAACACATTGTCAAAGTAGAGAAGTTCAAAAGATAAATAAATGAATAAGCTACAAATAAAATAAAATAAATATAAAAAATAATGGCTAGAGTAATAACATCCGGGTTTTCCTAATATAACTATCCCTAGCAATGATGAAAAAAATTGATTGACCTAAACATAGTTTGTCAATTATGAATTAACTATAAGTGCATGTGTACCTAACTAGTACCAAGAAGTATGTGTCAGTCCCACGAATATAGTGATTACTAGTAGTTACCTTTCTCTTATTATCTAGCCTAAGGATTGATTTTGGATTTTAATAATAAAATTAAAACTTAAACAATTAACATAAAATAGGCATCAATATTGAACACAAAGACTAAAGACGCCC
The DNA here is from genome assembly GCA_027575705.1 of Erythroxylum echinodendron. Lineage (NCBI taxonomy): Eukaryota > Viridiplantae > Streptophyta > Magnoliopsida > Malpighiales > Erythroxylaceae > Erythroxylum > Erythroxylum echinodendron. The sequence goes on from JANZXR010025064.1 coordinate 4,231, forward strand.
CTTAGAAAACAATCATTATCAAGACTTAGTATCTATGTTATGAATCCTCCTAAAACCCTTAAATAATTGACCTTTTATTATGCAATTATTTTATTGACTATTGGATTGTGAAAATTCCTATCGTGCGCTAATAACTCAATTAAGACTAGTAATAACTAATCTTATAATTATCAACTGATATTATTCAATTTAAAGTTTCTAATATTGCTTCACCAATTTGTGAGTTCCGTTATTAAGTTTGACCCTACTCTAGAGGATTTATGTCAATCTATCTTTAGTTTTGTAATCAACTCCTTTTAATTATGATAGATTTATTCATACATAAGATTTCTCAATTTCCAAGTTATGAAATCAAATTATGTATAAATATTCCAGATCTATTAAAACATATATTAAACACATAATTGAATTAAAATAGATCAAACCAAAACAATTGCATTAAATAAAATAATCAAAACATGTTATAACATAAACTAGGGTTCATCTCATTTAGACACTAAAGATATTTAATTACACATAATAAAAATGAAATAAAAAATAAATTGGAAGAAAAAATAATAGAAAACAAAGATTTCATAATTCTAAATCTCCCTTTCTCTTCTATATAATGTTTAAGTTTGAGGTTGATGTTGTAATCTATTGGATCTTTTAATGATTTCTTTGTGTTTTCCACTTCTCTGGATCAATGTCATCCCTTATGCATGTTCTCCACGTCTAGAATCATCTCAAAAAGTGTCCTACCCCATTTTGCCTCTAATCATGTCTTTTTGTAACTAATTCTAGGGTTTTTAAGACATAAAGGCATGATACATGAATGTGCAGAAAATTTTTATTCTAACATGTTTTGAGAGACTTGCACAACCGTTTATCTCCTAATTGCTTCAAATTTTCGTTTTATTTAATGATTTCACCCAAATTCCACTCCTTTTGGTCCAAAAAGGCAATTATCACCTATGAATTCACTTGGAGCAAATTAAGTACCAAATAAACAATAAAAGTTAAAAAAAAATACATCAAATATGGGGTATAAATGTAGTCAAATATGCATCTATCAAGTTGCCTTCATTCAGATTCTTCAGTATATTGTTCATATTAAATTTTACTTGTCCGTCACTAATTTCTCCTATTCATAAACAGATTGCCAAGAATAAGTGGGCAATTCCAATGCTTTTTAGAGTCTAACACCACGAAGTCCATTAAAATAATGAATTTGTCAATTTTGATGATGATAGTATTTGTATGATGGATTAGTTGATTGTTGAGAGTGTTATGGACATCATGAGTGGCTAGTTTAATTATAGATATTACTTTTGAACTTCTTGTTAAACTCCTATTTTGTTGCTTTGAATGATAGTTGTTTTTTATGAATGTTAAATATATACCTTGTAATATATTGAGAGATTGAGTTGGGTTATTTGTGCATAATTGTATAATGAGAGTTGTCATTCTATAGACTACATTCATCAAGTTAACTGATAAATTGAAAGAGAGATCTTGGCTAATTTGATGGATCACCCATAGGAGAATTTCATAACTAATTGAATTGATGTATTGATTTGTTAGATTGAGAGATTGCTTAATCATTTCCATTTAATTTGATTAGGAAAAATTGATTACACCTTGAGAGAGGGTAATTAATACATTAGGATATCTTAGTGAAACATAATTCAAATAACAAAATAGGAGGGAGATAAGATAGTGAAAAGGTGATAAGATACTGAAAAGTGATCTCTAGTTGTGAAAATCTTAAATTCTAAATTTCTGCATTTTTGAGTTGTCATTTGTGTTTTGTTAAGTTTTTTAATTTAATTTAATTTTTCCAGTTTATTGCCAAAAAAATTTAGTTCTTAAACAAAGATTAATTTGAATTCAGTGGTGTCTAAGCACAATCCTTGTTGGGATCGATATCTGCTTATTACTATAGTTATACTTGTAGTTTTAAGCGTAAAACAAGTAAAATGTTTCAAAATCAACAGTTAGTAGCAACAACAACATTAACTAGTTCTTCTAAAGATGAAACTGAGTAGTAGTAAGAAGCTTATGGTCCATGCAAGAATTGTTGTGTGTCTTGCATACTATCAAGGAAGTAATTATGTTGATTATCTCATCCACAACTAATGTTTGTATGATCACTTTGAACATGGTAAAGTTTGTATGATCACTTTGAACATGGTTATAAGATTATGAATATGATTTAAAGAAAAAATTACTTTCATCCATGTAGTTTTAAATTTTTTTCTTAGCACATAAACACTAAACAAAAAGTGAAAAGATAAAAAAAACTTAAAAGAAACTAATTAGAAACAAATATATACAAAACACCAATTAAACTCAAGGAAACAAAACTAAAACACCACACTCCCTGACAATGATGGCAAAATTGATATAGTGTGTCGTAACACTACTTAAAATAACTAGATCTATAACTATAACAATAGTGAGTTTAGGCCAATCCCACAGAGAGTGTGTATAAAGCTTTTGAAATGAAATCAATTGTTGTTTAGGTTATAAGGGGTTTTGCTGGTTTTCAAAATAAGAAAACAAAATGAAACTAAACTAATGAAAAAAAATTAAAGAAAACATGCAGAAATGATGAAAAGTGATGAATACGTTAGGGACCCAGTCATCAATTCAATCTCAGCCTATAAACAATTAAACTTACTTCACTGAACTGTTGTTCTCATACCTCTTCGAGCAACTATTAACCATAAATTAACAACAAGCTCCATTATTGTAACATACCACTCCTATAGAATATAATCCCGAACATACCAGAGGATATTCAGGAACATACTCTATGAAAATAGTTCATTAAAACAATCAAATCAACTCATTAAAGGCATCATACATACCATAAGCATTTTAAATGATCATTTCTTCCCATTTCATTCAGAAACATAAAAGTCACATGTCATTATAATTCTCAATCCATATATATATACATTATACAACATTCTTATAAGTTCAAATCTTAGTCTCAAAATATAACATGAAATGGGATGCTATTACATGAGACATCTATCCAAACTCTTCATATTAAGCTGACTAGACCTTAGAGCCATTCTTGTCCCCATAATGCAAGTACTAGAATTCTACTATAAAACCTCAGTAGCTAGAACTTCTCTAAACTTGAAAAATAACATTATAATTTTAATGAGTTTGCGAACTTAGTAAGTGAACCTCATTGATGTATCCACTCAAGTTAGATCACACAAAAATGTATATCATATTATCCAATATTGAATAGCATATCACATTTCTTCATACGTCAACAAGTATAACAAGTTCATCATATTTTCACAAGCACATCATAACACATTATCCATTAACTTCAATTGCATTTCACTATTTCGAACAATTTATTAATTCAATTCAATCCAATCATATGATATGTATAGTGATGTCTATGCAAATACACATGTGTTTACATTCTAATTTTTGTTTTATAATGACTAAGTGCCTATCAACCTAATTTACTGTCCTGTATTCATTGTAGATATTGAGCTCATTTCTAACTCGTATCCTTTGTGAATACTAAGTCTATATTATCTGAGCCTGAGGCTCCTTTTCACAATCCAAAGTGCAAAGATCTTTTCTGCACATCGGTCACTCTGGTCATAACTCCTTTACCTGATCATGCATTTCAATGTGATGAAATCCATCATTTCATATGCCATAATTTCATTTCAGTATACTCATGTTATATATCAATCTTCTCAGATCTGATTCCTGCATTTATCAATCAACTGTACATACATTAAACATTCAATTTATATAAAAGCACATATAATTGAGTTTTCGAATCTAAGTTAATTCATAGTACGCTCTAGAAAAGTTATTATCTCAATGTTTTGGCAATGTCTGGATGTTGACAATCACCATGCGCCTCTATTGTCATACAATACACACATAGTTCACAAATCACTAATTTGTTTAATCACATAAATATACAATCATGTACTTGTATATGTGCCATGTTTTAATGACTCAATTTGAATTTCTGAGTATGTATCCTTATACAAAAATCTTAACCATTCAAACATTATAGCTTGTATACAACTAGTTTGCAATCCTTTTTATAACTTAAGTAAGCTTGATTTATTCCAACTTCTACACACACACACACACGCACACACACATATATATATTTATACAATTACCCAATTCTCATTCATAATTACCTCATGTTATTCAACGCTCATTCATTCATGCCTAAAACATATTATTCATATCCTTAAGATCATGCTTGCATTCATAAGAACACCTTTATTCCTTCATCATATCATAGTTTCCAGCTTTGGTTACATTAACATCAAAACGATACATTCTTTGTGTTATGACCTCAATTAACAACCTAAACATATCAAACTTTTAACCAATTGATCAATTAAAATTCTAGGTTCATTCTAACCATTAATCAAGTCCAAATACGTTAATTTAGAGCGACTTTTCCTCAGTTTGCTCAACAAGAACACAACTGAAATTATCATTTTAGAACTAGGCCCATGATCATGGAGGACCTTTCTATAATCATAACAGAAGCTAGTGAAACAGGCCATGATCCACAATCATGATAGAAGCTAGTGTAACAGGCCACGATCATGCACTATCTTTCTTCCTCAATTCTCCACGAATTTCACATACTTAGAAATATCACTAACACTTAAATTTTTCCAGGTTTTTTTATCCTCAAGGTTACTTCATTTTAGGTTAATTTAGTATTCATATTGATTACACTAAGGCTCCCAAATTCTGCTCACTTTAATTATCAACAGTTTCCTTTTTGCAAACTCATTTACATCTTTTACTTTCCAGATTCTAAAACATCTTATTAACACCTATCTTTAGCATGAATTTCTCATCAATTACACTTCTAATCCCAACTTAGTTCATCCATATAACATCCTATAAACTATTGTTTTCATGAATCTAGAAACAAAACAGAAAAGTAACTAATTTATCCATCATTTTCCATAACAACTTCAACATCAACACTACATTCAATCCATCATAATTAAATCATCATAAAATTCTACTACAACATGCCACAAAGACTAGTATTTTAGTTACTTGTGTAGCTTAAATTCCACCTCAATGTATCAAGTCCACTTTGCCTCCCATGCATGCAAGATCATCTTAAGAATAAAGTGAGAGTAGGATGGTTTCAGCAAAGACAAGAAGATGACAACAAATATAACAATTTTTTGCTTCTATAACTATCTTTATGAAGGACTTTTGCATGGATTTTAGTATGGAAATTTAACAAAACTTAGCCAAAAACACAGAGATATAAGGGAGAAGTAAGCTTTTGGCAGTGAGAGGAAGAAGAAAGTTTCAGCATAATTCAACAAATGAAGAGGTTTGCCATGTCTGTGTCATGTGGTGTAAGTGGAGAGGACACTTGTTAAGTGTCTAAGCCAGCTATATGTCCTCTCCTTAGGCTACCATTTTTCACTGAGTTCCTAGGCCATTTGTCACTCAATTCCCTAAGCCATTTGTCACTCAATTTCCTAAGCCATTTGTCACTCAATTCACCAAGCCATTTGTCACTCAATTTTACTACCACATGTCATTCATTTTATAGGCATAGTCATCATAATTTTCCACATGCCAACTTATCTTACTACTTGAAAATTTTACTAATCTAAATATACATTTTAATCCATCAATCTTCCAATCATAATAATTAACTCCAAATTAGTAAATGAATTCCATCAATCCTTTTTATTAGTAAATCAAAATGCAAGACATTAGAAAGGCACAACCATATCTTAATTATTTAGAAACTTTCATACCCCAAAACATGACAATTGAGTGCAATTTTTCTAAATCAAAATTCATGTGTGTATATAATCATGTTATGCATGTGAATGAAATCATGAAATCATATCTCAAATGTACCAATTCATTCTAATATGATGCAATTCATGTGACTAACACTCTAATTCCTTAATAGGTTAGGAAATCGGCTATTAAAGTTATCCCCAAATTTTGCTTAGGTCTTGTTAAATTAAAAAGAGCTTATTAATTAAATCTAGTTATCGAATAACTTAGAACAAGCTCTCTATATTTAATTGGGTAGCCGCATTATGAATTAAGAAAGTGGATTAATCAAGGTAATAACCATACAACTTGGGTCATTAAACCTAGGTGATGTTATTCTTAATGAATCGAAACCATTAGTTGCCACAAATGAATATCAACATAACAATTACAGATTATATTGAAACTCTAGCAATGGGTTCTTACATAAAAATAACCAAATAAAGCATTCAATAATTCTCACACAAGACCCAAACATTAAACATAGGATACATAATCAATCCCTAAGCGAAAAAATAACAAACAATGAGCAAAATGCTTAACTGGGTTCTTTGGCATTGAAATCACCTCCAAATCAGTGTCAAAAAGCTATCTCTCCATGGGTCTCCAAAGGTGTCGACCTTTGCCTCTCTTCATCCTCACAAAACCCTTAAAACATTTCCCCCAAACAATTCATAGCTTCTATCATCACAAAGCGATGTATTTATACTCAAAATTAGGTTTTCAAGTGAGCTTACAATGCTTCACAAGCATGCTTTGTGGTTTTATGGGCGTGCATATGTGTCATAGACGTGTATGGTGGTGTCACGCACATGAAAAATCAGTATGGGTGTGTATAAAGTGTCACACCCATGACACATTTTTTTATGGGTGTGAATAATGTGTCACACCTATGACAAATGTAACGGCCCACTCTCACAGAGCATATGCCACAATGTATTGATGGCATTCAAGAACAGACTCTACAAGAGTGGCATGTTAAGGCAATCAATCAAACTCATTGTAAATTTTTCACGCATCACACACATAGTCAAAAAAACAATAATTATTTTTAGCCCATTTATTTCATAAATATCACCAGTCATAAAAGTCACTACAATTACTGATCCATTTTATTTACAAATATATCCAGTAAGAAAGTCATTACATTACAGAATTCTCTTATACAATATACTACATTTGTGGAATATAATGTTTAATACGACAATAACTGAAGACATATGCAGATGCAAACTGATCCTGACCTCTAACTCTTTATCCTATTGTAGTGGCTATACTCTAATTTGTCTGACTGGATATCCCATGAACCTAAAAGACAACGTTACAATTTTGATAAGTTTTGCTAACTCAGTGATTGAACCATCATCGATGGCTTACTCATCTTAAACACAATGGCAGTTCACATGTTAAGATTCACAGATAATTCACATATTCATATTCATAAATAATTTACATATTCAAATATTGCACATCATTTCACATTTCAATTTTGGGTTAGTTCATATAACTCATTTCAATCATTCATTTAATACACTTCAATTTATTTATATGCAATCCACATGTAACTCATTTTTAGTTGTTACTTTGTTGTGACCAAGTGCCTCCTGTATCCATTGTGGATATCAGGCTCATTAGTAATTGTCTCATATCTGTTGGGGATACCGGGCTCGTTATACATAATAAGCCTGTGGCTCTTTACATATTCTGAGTTTTAAGCTCTTTTTCGGTGGCTACTCCAGTCATAACTACTTTTATCTAATCATACATAGCATGTAATAAAATGCATCAATTATCACATCATAAGCAATCAGTCACTTTCATTTATCATGTACAATCTCTTTCACATTTCAATTTCATCGGACCTATCAATGTCGGGAATGAACACCTTCACATCAATAATAATTCAATACAAAAATTTAAATATAACAATCATTCAACGTGAGACCATCTAGGTTGACTCATACTATGCTCCATATTAGCATTTGCCTTCATGATCCAGAAATGTCTAGACGGTGAAGTTCAATCTTGTGTATCTATGTTCAAGCAATACATATATTTATACACATTACTAATTTAAGCAATCACACAAAAACAAAACATGATCTTTATTGTTTACTATTATTTTAGTTCTTCTCATTTCAAGAACACTATACTAGTCCTTTCTTTAACTTCAAACTCACTATAATTCATCTCTATATATAACAAATTATAACTCACATTTCTTATATACCCAAAAATAGAACATATTTAAATCATTCCTTCATTCACATTTCTGCACTCATCCTATACACAAAAATCATGTCATAAACACATCTCTTTATTCATTACTTATCAACTCTCATTCCAACACTATTTCCATTATTGATCATCTATAAAATAATACACAATCTATTATTTATCACTTATATGAAAACAAAACATCAATAAATATTCATGTCTTCATCAATGTTTTTGCACACTCATCCATCACTAATTACTCTATAAATCATCCCTTAAACTATCTTAAGTTAATATACATAAAAACAAGACATCAATGTATACAATTGTTCATCAACATACCAGCACCCTTTTTACTCCATCATCACCATTAATCTATCTCTAAAACAACCAACAAAATCCATGTTTTTCATATCTCCAGAAACAGAACGTGTTTATCCTTTCATTCATCAATCCATCATCATATATGTTTCATTTAACAAATCAAGAAAAACAATATACTACTTACTTGATTAGCTCAAAACTTCTTCAATCACCATGAAACCCTATCTCCTCCATGCATACACGATCATCATTATTTAAGGAGGAAAAGGTTAGTTTTTCTTTGTAAAAACTGATGAAGACAACAAGGGTCTTAAAGAAACAAGTGAAAGAGTTTGCAAGATTAACGTGGAGTGGGTGAGAAGAGAGTATCGTGATATGGAGAAGAAAATGAAGAAAAGAGCATTTGGCAAAAGTGAGAAACAAATGAACAATGGTCCTACAATTGATTGTAATGAGAATGAGGCGTGCAGCAAGTGCAGAAAGTAATGAGAATGAGGCGTGCAGCAAGTGGCATGACACTTATCACTTGCCACATGTCCTCCTCTTGTGGTTTCCAATGGGTCCTCTTTAATAACTTGTCTATTTGTCTCCAATTTCTAATCCAATTAACTCCAAATTTTTATGACATTTGTCATTAAATCCTAATGCCATATATCAATTATTTATACTGCCATTTGTCACTTATTTCTACTACCATTATCAATTGTCTTACCACTTGGGATTTTCTCTAGTCCCAAAATACCCATAATTTCAAAATTTTTCCAATTTCTACCAAAAATTCTAAATTAATATTTATACTCACCAAATCAATTTTCAAGACATATCATTAACTATTCACATCATAATCACATTAAAATCATTTATACCCTGGAATATGTCAAATGAGTGCATAAATAGTCATTGTAATATATACAAAAATCTCATTCGCATGTGTGTGTATGCTACTGTTATGCATGAGCGTGAAAAGCATTTCATATTTTCTCAATAATATTTATCATGTATAGTTATCTAGGGTTCTAACCCTTAATATGGGAAAACAGGATATTATAATAAAGTTATCATGACTGCGAGAAATTTCCATCACTCTTCTTGCTTTTCAGATATACTCTTCATATTCATGCATTTTCTTATCTCCTCTTGCTCCAATTCTTCTTCTTATTGTTCCATAAAGATAAGTGAGTGTGAATCTCAAGGAAACGATATAAATCTAGTGGTTTCAATTCACTTTACCTCTTTCATTTCCAAATTGTACCAAAAACCATATTGAACTAAAGTGAGTATTTTAGGCATTTTTGTATCATTAATCTCTAAGTGTTATTGAATAAATATATAACCAATCAAGCACATATCAATCAATCGTGGTATTCCCATTTTAGAGTGTAGATATTATTTTTAACCACTAATGAAATTTTCTATTGATATTGAATATTGACATAGTTTATGTTGAGGTATGATATTCTCTGTAGTTAGTCATGATATTACCATATAAAAGTTCAACTCTTACTTATTTTTAATGCGTTATGGTAATTTTTTTTACATAAGTGTGATACAGTTTGTAAGGAGGCATAGTACTACTTATACTGATTTCTAATAAGATATTCAGTAATATGTAAAGAGTTAAGTGGTATGATATACAAGGAGGCATAGTACTACCTATAGGATATTTACTAATCTGTAAAGAGTTAAGTGATGGTTTTTTTTCACATAATCTTTATTTGAATTTCATTGCATAATGGTAGTATTTTTTCAAAGACTTTTGATTACATCAAATTTGTAAATTTTTTGTTCAATATCCAATTGAGAAGATTGAACTAATGGAGATATATGATACTGTTACAAGATGTTCATAATTTATTTACTTTACCAGCCAACAATTCTTTGTGGAAACTCAACTCGTGGACAATAAGAAATATACTAAAAATAATAAAACATATTCATTATATTAATTGTTAAATAACAATCCACACTAAAATGCTTTTATTACACTAAAAGAAAACCATACATTAGCGACAAAAAATTATTGACGGACTCAATTATGTAGCTAATTATAGACAGAAAATCAATATCTATCGGTAAAAATGTTGTGAAATTTTTCATTTTGTAGCAGACAAAATTGTCGTCGATAAAGGTGGATGGAAAACATTAGCGTAAAGTTTTCAACAGAATATAGCGATGAAAATGCGATTTTCGTTAGTAAATTAGGCAGGAATGCCTCCTGCAATTAAATAGTGTTAGAATGTTACTAACGGATATAGTTTCGTGAGTGAATATTTGCTGGAACCCCTCCCCGGGCGGGTCCACGGCCTGACGTCTTACGTGACATCTGGACCCGTGGCCCATGGGGGAGGAATTCCCCACCAGGGATACTTAAAACGAACAAATTTAT
>JANZXR010025115.1:0-14976 GCA_027575705.1 Erythroxylum echinodendron
TATGTGAAATATGTAAAAATTATTGTTATTTCATATTAATTGTGATTATTATTTATTATTTTGATTTTTGGAGACAGAGTTAAAAATTCAGGACTATTTTGTAATTTTTTAAAAATTCAAGGGCTATTTCATAAATTTTAAAAATTATCTAAAATGGTACCCAATATTGATCGGTATCGGTACAGTACTGTACCGGAACCTAATCCGATACAAAATCCGGTATGGTATTCATAATATTGGTATGATTACATAATAATTTCCTTCATGCTATATCATATATCATGGACTTCATTAATTTGCTTATAGATGAATATCAATTCATAAATAATGAACATCAAATTAATAAAATATGCTTTTCTTTATTATTGAAAATGAAGTCTGTACACAACTTTGTATAAAATGCACTAAAGGCGATTGCCTTTAGGGCACTACTCTAACAGGTTCTCCCTGGCTCAATGCCTGTGATGAAGTTAAATATGGATAATGAATTGGTGAAAGCTGAAATTCAAATCTCCATAACTGGAAAGCTTATATAGGGAAACAAATATGGAGACCAACTGGTAAATTATCCTCTACAAGAATGAGCTCATGGGAGTTGCTAAAAATACAACTAATCCTAATGAAGTTCATATTGAAATAATTCCTACTACTATAACAAATTCTAATGAAGCTCATATTGAAGCTACTCTTGATAATTTGAATGTCTCAACAACAGACGAAGATGTTTCAAATACAAATCAGAACAAGATAGGTAATAATCAGACTAATAAGGGGACTGGTTTCTTTAATTCAAATTCTTTTAACATTGAGATAGAAGACCATTCTGTGAAACAAAGAGATGAAGTGAATAGAGAGAGCTAGATGGGTAATTCACTCTAGCCTCTAGTAGGTCAGGAAGGAAAAAGAGAAAACCCAAAAGGGTAGGTAAAGTACCCTTCTCTCTTTACTTATAGTATGTTTTTTTGTTTGGAATATTAGAGGTCTTAATAAGCCTCACAAAGGTTAGGTAGTAAAGGATCTTTTATTAGAAAACAAACTAATAATTCTGCGATTGTTGGAAACAAGGACTAAAACTCAGGATATTCAAAATTTTATAAAATTCCTGGGAAAGGATTGGGAGTTTGGTTCCAATCACACTCATCATTGTAATGGAAGAATCATCTTATCTTTCAATAAGAGGAAAGTATAGATATCAATCTTATACTCTTCAGACCAATATATTCAATTAGATTTCCATATTGTTGAATCAGGAGCCAATTCCATAATAAATGTTGCTAACTTTAAATTCCCAAAAGTTAAACTTTAGGAAGATTTGAGCTCCATTCATAGCTCTATTCATAAGCCTTAGGTATTACTGGTTCTTTGAATTGTAAACTACATCCTACTGAAGCTCAGGGGGAAAGAGTGAATTCTTCTACTCTTGGTAAGGAGTTGAAGAGTGTTTTGAATAAGTTAGAGGTGACAGATCTCAATTCTGTTGGGAATTTGTATACATAAAGAAATAAACAACATGGGGACAATTTCATCAGGAAGAAATTGGATAGGATTCTGGACAACAAACACTGTATGAGTCAATTCCCCTTTTATTATGCCTACTTTGGACCTCCCTTTGATTCAAATCACTCAAGCTTCGAAGTTAGAAATTTTCAACCTACACCAAGCTTTAAAGCACCTTTTAGGTTTTTCAACTTTCTCTTTAAAGATGATTTTTTAAGTTTGATAAATAAAGTTTGGAGTTGTATAGTCAATGATTACAAAGCATTTCAGCTAATGAAAAAGATACAAATGCTCAGATCCAGGTTAAAGGTTTTCCATAAGGCGAATCAACTGTAAATTACTGATATGGTAATTCATGCTAAGAAAGTTTTGAGGAAGGCACAACAAAAATGTTACTAGGACCCCAATTGCCCTTATTTGAGAATTGATGAAGTTAAAAAGTTGGAGACTACAATAAACCTCCCGATGATCATTACACCTTGCTTATGTAAAAAGCAAAGATTAATTGGCTAAAGGAGGGTGACTTCAACACTAATTTCTTTTTCATAACGCAGTGCTTACTAGAAGAAACTCCACCATAATTAGTGGAATTTTGAATACATACAATCAATTGGTGACTCAAAAAGACAGGATAGAAGAGATGATATTTAGTACTTCAAGAATTTGATTAGTGATTCCAACAATTATGGTCTTAATAGGTAGTAGGAGCTGGCTTATTTAATTGGTAGCCTAAACCTTATACCAGATGAAGCCATCTCTATACTATAGAATCCACTCACACCTTAGGAAATAAAATATGAAGGCTCCATATCCAGATGGCTACAATGCTCATTTTTAAGATGAACCTTGATATGGGGTGAATGGATATCTTTACCAAAAAGCTTGGTCTTTAATACAAAATTGATAGAACCTTTATAAGCATCATTCCCAAAATCCTTAACTCCTCCTCAGTAAATGTTTATCTATCATATCGTATTGTAACTCAATATGTAAGACAATCTCTAAACTATTGGCTAAGGGACTCAAAAGAGTTCTGGAACCTTATATTAACACTGCTTAAGGTGCTTTTCTAGGGAATAGATTGATAGAAGTTAATGTATTAGTGGCTCAAGAACTATTCAGAGGATACAATGGCAAGGGCAATCCAAGGAATTGCATTATTAAAGTGGAATTCTATAATGCATATAACTCTATAAGTTAACAATTCCTAGAAGTATTTGGTTTTATAACATTTAGGAAATATAATGAACTTTATCAAAACGGCTTCATTCTCTATCCTAGTGTATGAGAGAACTAAAAACTTGATTAATGCTGAGAGGAGGCTTAAGGAAGTTGATATAATTTCACTTTACATATTTATTCTTTAAATGGAAGTCATATACATATTAATGAAACATAACATTAGATTGGATCAAGGCCTCAAATACCACAAATGTAAGAGAATTGGGATGTTTAGTCTCTTTTTTGCAGATGACATGTTGATGCTCCCTAGAGCTATTTATGAACTAATAAGTGTCTACTCTTAACACCTTTAGAAATTTGTCTAGTTAAGCTTTGAACATGAACAAGAGTCATTTATTACCCTCAATTAGTGCACAACACCTAGCTAGTAGGATGAAGAAAATAATTAGACTTCAAGTTAAGGAACCTCATTTTGTCTACCTTTGATTGCCTATTACAACCCAAAGACTCCAATTCAAAGAGTGCACTCCATTAATAGAAAAGATCTAAAAGACACCAAGTGGTTGGTGTAATAGATCCCTTTCTCTTATCGGAAGGTTAATGCTCATAAAAAATGTGCTAAAGTCTTTACATGTACATCAATCACCCATCTCTTCCAAGTTAAAGGTTTAACTAAATTAATAGAAGGAATGTTGAGGAGGTTTTCATAGGATGGACATAAAAGGGTAGGTTTCATACTAAAGTCAAATGGGAACAAATGTGCAAACCATTAAAGGAAGGTGGCCTAGAAATTACTAATATCAGACTCACAAATAAGTTTTTAATGGGAAAAATGATCATGAAGACTAAAGGAAGATAAAGACAATCTATCAGTCAGATGGGTACACCCGTATTTCATGAAAGATAGGAACTTATGGTTATGGGAGATTAGAAAGAGTGCCCCACATTTAAGGTTTTTCATATAACTGCTAGATCTCAGGGACTCCCTTTTAGGACAAATCAAGTATAAGGTAGGCAATGGGTTAACTGCCTAACTCTACTATGACAACTAAAGCAAGGTTGGCCCAATCCATGCAACCCAAATGGCATAGGAGATGCTAGGGAACTTCCTTATAGGCACTAAGTTGGAGGTCCTAGTTAATGGTAACCAATAGTTTAGAGTTCTAAGGTGTTATACCTTATGATAATCTAATTTAATGAGAGATAATACCTATATATGACTTGCTCACTCGTCGAGCTCCTTTACCAACTACTCATGTAAGGATGTGATGAGAATTAGAGGCTCAACTTTGATTGATATAAACTAATATGGAACAAGATCCACCTTCCTAGGTTGTCAGTGTTGAATAAATTAACTCCTCTTAACAACTTGAGCTACCTAAACCTTGAAAACATATGCATTCTTTGTAAGGATGACTTGTAAAACCTCATACACGCCTTTTTCGGATGCAGTTTCTCCTCATTTATTTGGAAACGTGTTCCAAACTTGTCCCATCTAGAGAACTTTGAGCTCAACTTTTTGGAGTTCCTGGAATGGCTACAAAGAGCAAGAAATTACTCCAAGGATGATACCGCAGTGTTTTTATAATTAGGTTTAGGCTCACACATTTATACAATCTGGGATAAGGGAAATTGTCGGTGTTTAAAGGGAATAGAAGGATCAGAGATAGTGTTAGAATGGGAACGATCCTTCAGGCTAGAGAGTAAATGGTAATCCATAAGAAGAAAGTGACGAAGTTATCATGTCCTGGAAATTTAGGTTAATGGTGCTTCAGTCTGGACATAGTAAACCTTGCAAGAGTTTTTGCAGAGTTTGTAACAAAAGCTAGTAATCCCTATAGTGTGACTTAAGATCTTAGGGGATAGAATTGTTATACATGTTTTTGGAGCGACGTTGAGAAGTAAAAATTACATAATTTTAGACAGAATTAATAAAGTAAAAGTTCAAATAAAAAGAATGCCTAAAGTGTATAAACTTGATTATGAGTCTTTGAAACGATTTTATCAGAGTGACTTCAAAGTAGATTGCCTTGAAACTGCGATGATCTAAATTTGGCTTATGTATTTAGGATGCCTCAAAACTGCGGAGATGTAAATTTGGGTTATGTGATTGGACTACTTCACATTTATGAGAACCAGTTGTAATATGTCTAGCTCTAATTTTGAAAACTACTTTACATTAAATCAGGGATCGATTAAGTTCTTCAAAAGAACAAATTTAACATGGGCATTCAAGCAAAAAGGGATGCACTTAAATTGCTAATCCTCATGATACGGATGCGTAAATGGTTTAATTTCAAATTAATTCTGAAGTCCAAACCAAACAATGGATTAAATTAATAATAATTTAGTCGGTTAAAAAATTTGACCGGTAGTTTCCATGGTTTCACGTGCTATTCGGCTCTTCGTGATTGCGTGTCCAGCTTAGTGTAAGGAGATGCTCCACAGGGTGTTAGGACAAGTGCCTTTACTGTTAAGGGAGAAGATCTGAAAAGAATAAGAATCAGAGTTGGAATGGAATACATATCCTTCGTTGACGTTTACAGAGTTAAATACAATACAGAGAATTAATCAACTCCTAAGAAATAGGAGATACAATCGGCTAACTAATAGTAACAGAATATATCCTATTTACAATCAAGATACATATCAAATAATAATTTCCTAATACTCCCCCTCAAGTTGGAGAGTATATGTCAATCACGCCCAACTTGCTTCTCAGAAAATCAAACTGTTCTCTTCCCAATGCTTTGGTGAAAATATTGCCAACTGTAATCTAGTCGAAACATAACATGGTTTGATGACCCCAGCTTGTAGCTTCTCCCGGACTATATGACAGTCTATTTCAATATGCTTCGTACGTTCATGAAAAACTGGATTGGCTGCTATATGAAGTGCTGCCTGATTATCGCAATACAGTAATGTTGGTTCTGATAGTGGAACTTTCAAGTCTTGAAGAATGTACCTCAGCCAGGTTAACTCTAAACAAGTATTTGCCATAGCTCGATACTCGGCCTCTGCTGATGATCTAGACACATTAGTCTGCTTTTTAGACTTCCAAGAAATGACTGAAGTTCCTAGAAAGACACAGAATCCGGAAACAGAGCGTCTAGTAGTGCGACAACCACCCTAGTCAGAGTCGCAATATGCTCGCAAACCCAAGTTATTTTTGGATGGCAGTAGAAGTCCTTGACCCGGAGTGCCTTTGATGTACCTCAGAACTCGAAGAGCTACTTCCCAGTGTGGTTTTCTCGGTTCATGCATAAATTGGCTGAGCATACGAACAGAATATACTATGTCAGGCCTGGTAACAGTTAAGTATATCAATCTGCCAATCAACCGTCTGTATTTGCTCGGATCATGTAATATCTCTCCTTCTGTAAGAGAGAGTTTCAAGTTTAGCTCCATTGGGAATTTTTCTGGACGTGCTCCCGTGAGACCTGCATCTTGAAGAATGTCTAAAGCATACTTTCTCTGAGACATAAAAATTCCATTTCTGGATCGGGAAAATTCTATTCCCAGGAAATACTTCAAGTTCCCTAAATCTTTGATAAGGAATTTCTTGAGCAAACAAGTTTTGAGGTGCCGAATTTCGTTGAGATCATTCCCTGTCAACAGAATATCATCAACATAGATGAGAATTGCAGTAAACGAAGTACCTTGACTCTTAGTGAATAAAGAGTAATCGGCCTTTGACTGAGTGTAGCCTGCAGATTGTATAGTGGCAGAGAATGTGGAAAACCAATTGCGAGATGCCTGTTTCAAACCATAAATAGATTTATGTAGCCGACATACTGTATTCTCCCCCTGTCGGCGAAGTCCGGGTGGCAGAGACATATAAACTTCTTCGTCCAAATCGCCGTGTAGAAAGGCATTTTGGACATCCAACTGATGAGTGAACCATTTTCTGGCAGCAGCAACAGTGAGTAAGCAACGAAGTGTAGTGAGCTTCGCTGTAGGAGAAAACGTCTCCTTGTAGTCAATGCCTTCAACTTGAGTGTACCCCTTCGCAACCAAACGAGCCTTATAACGCTCAACTGAGCCATCGGAGTTATACTTGATCTTATAGACCCAGCGACAGCCAATTGGTTGATGCCCAGGCGGCAGTGGAACAAGGGACCAGGTGTGGTTGCGTTCCAAAGCTGCAATCTCAGAATTCATGGCTTGTTGCCATAAAGGATCTGCAGCAGCCTCATCATAAGACTTAGGTTCTGTCTGAGCTGTAAGAAGAGCTAGAAAGGCACGTTGAGCAGGAGAAAAACGAGATAAGGAAATGTAATGTGTAAGAGGATACCTTGTGCCATTGCGTGGACTTGAGCTATAGGTGAAATGATTGGCGGCAGAGGACATCTCGTAGTCACTGTGCCAAGCGGGAGGTTGTCGGGCACGATCAGAACGTCGTAATGGGACGTGGGGATCAGAAGAGGAAGCAATAGAGGAGGGTGACGATACAGGGGAAGAAGGAGCAGGTAACGGGAGTGGAGATGGAGTCGGTAAAGTGGGGCTAGAAGTCGCAGGTGATGTTGGAGAAGGGACGGAGGGCGACGTGGAAGGCGAGGAAGGTGGAGAATGAGACAGATGAATGGGTGATGGAGGAGATGGATCAGAGAGATGAAAAAATGGGTGATGGGTTGTTGGAGGTGGTGTTGGAGTTTGTGAAGCCGAGGAAAAAGGAAAATCGTCTTCACAAAATTTGACATCGCGGCTGATAAAGAATTTGTTCGATTGTATGTTATACAACTTGTAGCCTTTGCGACCAGTGGGATATCCCATGAAAACATAGGTGAGTGCTTGAGGTTCAAATTTTTGTTTAGGATGAACTACAATTGCATAACACTTACAACCAAAAACCCTGAGGTGTTCAAATGAAGGAGGTCGTTGGTAGAGTGCTTCAAACGGTGTCTTGTTGGATAAGAGTGGTAAGGGTGTTCTATTTATAAGATAAACAGCAGTTAAAATGCACTCCCCCCAAAATTTTAGTGGTACCTGCGACTGGAAGAAGAGTGATCTAGCCACATTTAAGATATGGCGATGCTTGCGTTCTACAACTCCGTTCTGTTGCGGAGTATAAACGCATGTGCGCTGAAATTCAATGCCACAAGAGGTAAAAAATGGCTGCAAAGATAAGAATTCAGTTCCATTATCCCACCGTATTATCTTGACAGTAGTATGGAATTGAGTCTGAACAAATTTAACAAAGTCCATTAACAAATGGTTTACTTCTGATTTGTGTTGCATAAGAAAAACCCATGTACACCGAGTAAAGTCATCAACTATAGTGAGAAAAAAACGCAAACCAGAATGTGTAGGAATTTTAAGAGGGCCCCAAACATCACAATGTAAAAGATCAAAGGCAGAATGTGTTGTTATTGAACTTTTTGGAAAAGATAACCTAGTTTGTTTTGCCAATGGGCAAATATTACAATCATGATAAGGACTGACATTATTGATATGCAACTGATCAGCGAATAATTTAAAGCGAGAAGGAGATGGATGACCGAGGCGTAAATGCCACAAATTAGATGGTTGGGACACTTGGTGAGCGGCCGGTTTGGTTGGTGATGGAGAAATATGGTATAGACCTCCGAGTTGTCTACCCGAGCCAATCATCTTCCCCGTAGCCAAGTCCTGTAAAACACAAGAATCAGGATAAAAGGTTACACAACATTTCAAGCCACTGGTAAGTTTGCTGATGGACATCAAGTTCAAGTTAAATGATGGCACACATAAAACATTGTCCAATTTAAGGTCATGGTTAAAAAAAATTGTGCCAGTACGCGACACATGTGCTGTCGCGCCATTAGGTAAATTCACTGTGGGAATAATTGCAGCCTGTGATTCGGTCAAAGCAGAAGCTTCGAATATTATATGGTCTGTAGCGCCACTATCAAGAATCCATGAAAAGAATAAGAATCAGAGTTGGAATGGAATACATATCCTTCGTTGACGTTTACAGAGTTAAATACAATAAAGAGAATTAATCAACTCCTAAGAAATAGGAGATACAATCGGCTAATTAATAGTAACAGAATATATCCTATTTACAATCAAGATACATATCAAATAATAATTTCCTAATAAGATCTACTGTTTATTAAATAACTCTTTACTTTACTTAAAAGCATTGTCAAACCTTGACTTGGAGCTATCCCACGACAAAAGGGTGAAAAAACGTTCCATGGGACTATTAGACATGTGATCTAACAACTGATGCTTATCTAACTCACAGTTAGATGTGCAAGGTCTTTTAATTCTTCAAATACGCATAGATTGCATTGGATAGGAAGTCAACGAATAGGCAAACAGAAAAAAGAAACTCACACAAATGCAAAAGAGTTAAATGACGGTATTAGATAGTAAGTGGAAAGGAGAAAGCAATTTTAGCAGAAAAAAAAATTTCGGTTGACCATAAGATTAATGTTGAATCCTCCAACCGTTGTGGTCTAATCAAAGACACTGAACATATATCATGTTGTCTTGTTACAGCACATGACGCGTGAAACAGACAGACAAGCCCAAACGGCGGCGTACGTGGTAGGACAAGTAGCGAAGTTTGCTGGGAAGCTTGACCGAGGCTTGTTTTGTTACAGTTGGCATAATTGTCTGTGCACATGTAGAGTATATATTCTTTGCACTCAAGCTTGCCTCGCCATTCTTGATCTTTTCATGTTAAAAATTCATTAATTCTCATCAACAGATTTTCTGCTCAGTTTCCTCATCTACTTTTGTCCAAATCAGCCTAATTGTATTTTGGCTAATCAAACAAAACCCGTTTTTCTTATGCATTACTCTTTTAACATACATTTTATTCACATCACATCACACATCAATCCACTACAGATGCATTTAACGAAAGCAATTTGGACTCTGGAGTCTTACCTAGCCAGCGAGCATTTGCAAGAACAGCATACATGCCGAAAGTTGATTACGAAAGCCCACCCTACATGGGCCAGCCACTTCATTCCAACAAACCATACATAATTTTGAAACCCCGGGATGCCCATGTTACGCTTCCAACTCATTTATATCTATATCTAACCACCATCGGCGGCTGGTACCACCACCCTGTACACTCAGGAGCTTCCCTCCTCTTCTGTATTTAATCTAACCTATACTAAACATTTCAGTTTTTCAACTGCATAAGCACCGCCACACTATTGCTCTCTCTCTCAATTACTCCTTGTGAGGTTGGTGTACATCTACAATCTTTCTTCTTTCTTTTCATTTACTTATGTCAAGTACTCGTATTCAAATTTCAAATCTTGTTTTATGTGTTTTTGGGATCTTCATTACAAATGCGCATCTTTTTGGCTGCTGATGTAGTAACTAAACATATGCTTACTTCGACTTCTGAATGAACTGGCATAGATCTGTTTCCATGACTCTTTGTTGACGTGGTTTTCTTATTGTAAATTCACCTTTTCCCCTTCTCCTTTGACCTGTTTTTGGGGTGACAAATTTGTGTTGACTTTCATTTTCTTTTGCAGCATATCTCTATCACTTAGCAAGAGAAAAGGTAACTCATAATGAAATAAATTATTAGTGCACTTTGAACTAGGATTGTGATCTGTGTATTCCCAAAGGTAAGTGACCTTGAGATTTACCAATTTCGATATGGCATCTATTCTCCTGTCGTTCATTCGATGCATTTTCTCTGTCACGGCTTCTGTTTCTTCAATGCCTTCTTAATTGCGTTTTCAGCGCTGGTCTTTTGTCAAAGGATCGAATGGACTGTATGTGCACAGCAGAAAAAAGTAAGGTGGGTCATTTTTGATGCGTTTGTTACAGAACTTCTTTGCAATGACTGAGCAAGATCTGGCTTTTGGTTTATAGTTAGTAGCTTAAGTCATTATTGACGACTCGGAAATTAAAGAATTGTATTTTTCATTTTGATATGCTCATTAGCAACCTTTTTCTTTTCAAGCTTTTGATTTCTTGATTGGCTATAATTGATGAAAATGTGTTGACATTCCATGAGATTTGGAAATTGCAGTAATTTTGAGTGTGGTCAAAATATACAGAACATAGAGGAATTCTATGGTGATCATGGAGGTCTCCATTATTCTTCTGTTTAGTAGTACAGTGCTGCTTTTGTTCGCTCCTCAAACAAATGCTCAAACTGCTAGTCCTCATGCACCGACCCCAACGTTATCGCCCACAACAGCACCAGCACCAGCACCTGCTTATGTAAACCTCACCCATCTGCTATCTGTTGCTGGTCCATACACCACCTTCCTCAACTATCTTCAATCTACCAACGTTATTGACACCTTTCAGAACCAAGCCAATAACACCGAGGAAGGCGTCACCATCTTCGTGCCATCAAATCAAGCCTTTGATTCTCTAAAGAAGGCTTCTTTGTCAAACCTGACTCAAGACCGGCTTAAACAACTCTTACTTTTCCATGCGTTGCCACATTATTACTCCCTGTCTGACTTCAAGAATCTTAGTCAAGATGGTCCTGTTAGTACCTTTGCTGGTGCTGGCCAATTTGCGTTGAACTTTACAGACACATCTGGGACTGTGTACCTTGATTCAGGTTGGACAAGAACTAAAGTTACCAGTAGTATAGATTCAACTCATCCTGTTGCAGTTTATCGAGTTGATAAGGTCCTTTTGCCCGAGGGCACTAACATACCTTCAATGCCATCTCCAGCACCAGCTCCCGAAATTAGCCCTGCAGCAGATACATCTGCAAAGGTGCATGCCCCTGGAACTTCCCCTGCAAGCTCTTCCGATAGGATCATCGACTTAGATGTTTGGAGTCAAATGGTTTTGGCAGTTTCTGGCATGCTGATCTTGTTCTTCTATGAGAGAATGTAACTCGTTGGCAATCTGTTAATTTATGTCAAGAGGGTACACTGGGATTTATTCATATGCTTGGTTTTAAAACCATTTTTACATGATACGTAGTTGAATGTGGGATCTATTGTACTAATTAGCTTATGCTTGATTAGCTGTTTGGTAATGCTGGAATTCTTTTAATGTTTTGAGTCTTGGTACTCTTGCTCTTACAATCTTTAATGGAACTTTGCAAGTCACTAAATTTGTTACTTATCTTAGAAATCAAATAAAAGCAATCCCTTTGAGAAAAGAAGAAGCACAATTCACATGACGTGTTTCGTTGTCAAGAATTAGGAGGAAGCACCGCCCGATCCCTTAATAAAGTGCTTGAGGAGCCTGCATCAGATAAAGGATTCAAAAGTGTCATTAGAAGAAAATCTAAAAGAAACCAGAAGGGTTGCATAACAACCCCCTCTTAATGGCTATACACTTTTGGAATGTTAATGAGTTTAATAGCCATAATAAACAACAAACACTGTTAGATTATTTACACGTCATTAAACATTTTCTTATTAGTCTCATGGAAACTAAGCTTAAGGAAAACAATTGTAAGAATTTGAGCTTTTTGAAAAAGCATTAACTTTTTTTTTCTTTTCTAATCACCAGTTATGGCAAGATAGTGGTTACTTTTGATTGTGTCGGGTTAAAGGTGTATATATATATATATATATATATATATATATATTCACTCAATCATTGTAGAGTAGCTAATTCTTTTTTTTTTTTTTTGAAGGGTAGAGTAGCTAATTCATTTATTAGTAAGAATGAAGCAATATAACATCATTGTGCAAGTCTCCTTTGTACACGCCCTCAATCATGCTTTCTAAAGGACTTCATTGTAGGGCAAATTAAAAGACATTTGATCTTCTATTAATCTCCTTGGATCATACTTATAGACTTCAAAAGTATGTTACATCCTTCGGAAGTTGAAGGAAATGCTAGCTTTCGGAGTTATTTTGAAGACTTCTACGAATGTGCTTGCCATATTCAAATCACATATTTAAAAATGGAGCACTTCTTTACTTGGAGTAACAAATATAAGGGAAATTAGTTTTTGAGGAAGAAGAATAATAGGCCTTAGTTAATGCATAGCAAATCTCAACCTTTCTTGAGAGTAAAGGTACTTTCAATGAGCCATTATTCTTTGAACATACTCCTATTTTGGTGCAAAATCTTTTCATCACACAAGGGAGAATATTTCTTTTCAAATTTAGCAATTTCTTAGTTAAGGTGGAGGGACTTGAATTTGAAGCAATCATCAAAGAACTCAATACTGTTTTTAAGGGCATAAACTTTATATTTGTATAAGGACGATTCAGTTAGGTGAAAAATGAAATTACAGAACTCAATAAGAGGAAGTATAGCAGCAATTTTTAGGCAATCTTTGATGCTAAAGAAAAGTTGAAAATGATACAAAACAATCTTTACCATTATCCATATGATGATTACTTATGATGATTACTTATAAGAACAACAAAATTAGTCTTACCTAGATACAATTTAATAGTTAAAGTTAAATTTTCCCCTATGAAACAAAGATCTAAAACCCATTGGCTTAAGGAGGGGGATATAAATTCTAGCTTCTGTAACTTAGTACTTCCCATGAAAAATAACAATAGAATGACTTCTCTTATGAATGAGAATGGCTTTCTGATTGAAACTCAAGCTGATATTCAACAAGAAATTTTCTCTTATTTTTCCAACACACTTGGTACTCCCACTAATGGAACTTCTTTGAAGATCCTTCAATCTTTCATTAAAGATCAAATTTCTACTTAAGAGGCTAAACTCTTGGCTAAGCCTTTCAATGTTAATGATATCGAAGAAGCTTTGTTTTCTCTCCAACACAATAAAGCCCTAAGCCATTATGGCCTAAATGCTTTTTTTTCCCCAAAAAACTTGGTCTTTTCCTAAGCTTTTGGTTATAAAAATAGTTCTTGAATTCTTCAATTATGGAAGTATATTGACGGAACTTAATAAGGCTTTATTTGTTTCATTCCTAAGGTATATTCCCTTAATTATCTAAATGAGTTTAGACTTATTTCGTGTTACAATACCATCTATAAAATCATCTTCAAGCTAATTGTTGATAGACTTGTGACCATACTTGCTTATTGCATTGATCAATCTTAAGGGGCTTTCACTAAAAGGAGACATATTGGTGACATAATTTTGTTAACCTAGGAGCTTTCAAGAATTAGAAAAGGGAAAATTCAAACAATAATTGTGTCATTAAGATTGTCTTCTATGAGGCCTTTAATTCTATTGATTGGAACTTTATTTTAAAAGCTCTAAAGCACTCAAGTTCTTGTAAATCTTTGTTAGATGGATAGAACAGTGAAATACTGCTATCTCTTATAGTATATTATTTAATAGAGAGCCCAGTAAGCTTATTAAAAGTAATAAAGGATTAAGATAAGGAGATATATTTATCTTTACCTCTTCACTTTAAATATGGAAATACTAACTAGGCTTGTCAAGCGTATTATCAATTAGGAAAAGAGCTTCAAATTTCACTCAAAATGGAAGAATATGGGCATTTGTTATAATAACCTGTTTTCCATACTGAGGGTTCGAGCCCTAGGCTATCGAGATACACGAAAAATAGCATTGAGAAATTATGAGGTGCATTGCATTCACATGCATATCATTAGCATACACACAAAATTTTTGATTTTTGTACATATTGTAAAGACTGTATATGCACTCAATTGACATGTTTCGGGTATGAAAGATTTAAAATAATCATAATGTGAATTTTGAATTTTTATGTCTTGAATTTTGTCTGATGGTTTCAATTATTAATTTAGAATTTATTTGTTAAAATTGGGAGATTTATGAATTTATTTGTATTATTAGACTAAGAAAAATGTCAAGTGACAAGAAAAATTGATAAATGACGATGGAAATAAGTGACACATGACGCAAGACAAATTGATAAATGACAATAGAAATAAGTGACACATGACAATAGAAATGAGTGATACGTGACATTAGGATTTACTGACAAGTGATATAGAAAATTGGGTGACAAATGACATGAAAATTGAGAGACAAATGGACTAGTTATTAAGAGACAAGTGGAACCACAAGAAAATGACATGTGGCGAGTGACAGGTGTCACAACACTTGTCACTCACCACTCATGACACTCACCTTTGAAAGACCATCTTCATTTGTCTTTTATTTGTTACTTTTTACTTCATTCCATTTACATCATTCACCACCTAATCCATAAAACGTTGAGTTTGCTATCATCCTTCACTTAACCTATTGGACCCCGATTTTTCTTCTTACTATATGTTGGGAATCAATTTTATTTTTGCTGCGATTAGGTATAAATCATGATGTTTTTGAGGGATAGAATATTTTTTTAAGATTGAAGTTATTAAATGGAGAAAATTGAGATTAAATTTTGGAAGCATAGGGTGTTAATTGAAATTGGAAGAACAT
>JANZXR010025193.1:0-14970 GCA_027575705.1 Erythroxylum echinodendron
GTGTGAAATTGAGTGTTGAGTGTGTGTTTAGTGTGTTAATTGTGTTAGTTTATGTGTTTAAGTGTTTTTATGGGTTAATATGAGTCTTTAAGCTTAATTTTTGTATTTTTTAGGTACCTTGATGGGTTTGTTAGTGTTTCAGGGTAAAGGGTAAAGAATGGAGAAGGTTCAAAGAGTTTTTAGGCCAAAGGCATAGCCCATGATCGTGGCACATCAGGCTATGATCATGACAAACAAGGACCAGTCAGAGTATCCAGGCCAGGATCGTGCACATGGGGGCATGATCGTGACAAAGAGCTTACATCCAGGCCACAATCATACTTATAGGGCCACGATCGTGACAAAAAAGTTAACGCGCTAGCCACGATCGTGGCCTACATCGAGCTGACAGAAAAACTCAAGTTTTGTAAGATTTTTTGGACCATTTCAACCCCAACTTTGACATAGAGCATAGAAAGTATAAATAGAACATTACAAGTCAGAGGTAGCAGTCTTTTGGAGAGCCTAGAGATTCATCCAAGAGAGATTTGATTCATCCAATTTTGAGAGAAAACCTAGAGAGAAACCAAGAGATTGAGGAAGGAGATGAAGGAATAGAGACACGAAGACAAGTTAGATGTGCCATACTTCCCAAAGCAGGTAGTTTCCCACTTTCGTCGCCTCCCCGACTCCTTCCATTTATTTTAGTTTTATTCATGTATAGTATTGAATTAGTTGTTAAGAATCATTTGTGTTGAACGTTGAGTTTATGTTTGCACTCACCTTTAGATCTTGATTTTAGATTAATAAAAATCGATTGATTGTGTTTTTATTAATTTAATTATGGTTTCAATTTTACTCTTAATAGCTTGGCAATAAACTGAGAGGGTGAGCTGGGTAAAAGTAATCAATTTGGGCTAACGAGAATTAGGTGAATTGATAGGTTAAGAATTGAATCAAATTTGTAGAATTGTGCAATGAGAGATCGAGCATAATTCCTCGGTAGGTTAATAGAAAACTTAGAACTAATTTAGGTTTGGGCCAATTGCGAATCAAGACATTGCAATTCCATAATTTAAATTAAGGATCATCAATTAGGGTTAAGAATTATAACTCAATAGAGTAATTCACCCTTTGACTGTCTAGACCTGTTATGTCAATGATTGCATAATTGGTTAGGTTTCCATTAATTGCGAATCAAAATCCCTTTTCTCTCACTTGGTTATTTCTAGGTTAATTTTGGGTTGGATTGTGTGATTAATATTTTGTTTACACTTCGGCACTTTAATTTCTCGTAATTAATTATTGATTAATCCAATTTATGCATTAGTTATTTGTTTAGAATTATTACAGGTTAGGACAACCTTAAATTTTGGGACTAGTTTAGCCCTCCTGGTGGGATCGGTACCTTAGATACTACGAAATGACTCGTGTGTTTGCGAACTTTACAAAAGTTATAAATATTAAAACTTAGTGTATAACCTTGCGAACACTTAGGTGAGACATAATTTAATTAATAAGGCAGGAGGGAGATAAGATAAGGAAAAAGTGAGCTCTGATTGTTAAATCTTGAATTACAAGTTTCCGCACTTTTGTTTTATCATTTGCTTATTGTTAGTTATTGATTTAGTTTAATTTTTCAGTTTATATTCATTAAAATTGGTTTTTAAGCAAAGAGCAACCTGAATTAAGTGATTCTTAAGAACAATCCTTTTGGGATCCATATCTACTTTTTACTACAAGTTACGACTTGTATACTTGCGATTTTGAGTGTAAAACTAGTTGTTTGTTTTGCAATCAACAATTATACCTTAAATAAGTTAGCCTAGCTACATGTAGATGAGATAGTGAGATTCTATATTACATCAATTTCTATTGTCTCAGACCGTGATCCTAGGTTTACATCAAAAATTTGGCCCAGCTTAGACAAAGTCTTAGGTTCACGCTTGAAGTTTAGCACTACCTTTCACCCTCAAACAAATGGTCGTCAAAGAAAACTCTTCAGACACTTGAGGATATGCTTAGATCCTATGTCATGGAGTTTAAGGGGAGTTGGGACATACACGTACTACTGATAGAGTTTGCCTATAATAACAGTCATCAGGCTAGCATTGGCATTGTCCCTTATGAGGCACTTTATAGATGAAAATGCAGAACTCCAATATATTGGGATGAGATAAGTGAAAGGAAACTGTTAGGTCCTAAACTTGTGCAAATTTCAATATATAAAGTTTATATTATTCAGGATAGAAAAGCTATGCAGATAATCACCGTAGAGATCTTGCATTTGAAATTTGAAGTAAGGTATTTCTTAAGGTTTCCCCTTAGAAAGGCAAATTGAGATTTGGGAAACGTGGTAAATTAAGTTCGTGTTACATGGGATCATATGAAGTTACAGAAAAGATTAGATCAGTAGAGTATTGATCGAAGTTACCAAACGAACTTGTGAGGATTGACAATGTCTTCCATGTGTCTACGCTTCGTAAATATTTAGCTAATCCATCTTATGTAATCACAGAGCAACCATGAGTTTAAAGGAAGATTTGACTTTTAAAGAATAACTAGTGCAAATTCTTAGTTGCAGAGACCAAGTTCTGCGTAATAAGATTATTTCTTTAGTTAAAATATTGTGGAGGAATCATGCAGTAGAAGAAGCTACATAGGAGCCCAAGCACCAAATGCGTGTGGTATATCCCCATTTATTTTGAGCATGTCATTGTACGCTTGATTAAATTTCAAGGACAAAGTTTTTATAGGGGGGTTTAATTGTAAAACCCAAAACTTTTCCTTTTACTTGCCTATAAAATTTTATTTTGTTTGAATGATGTTTATGGGAGAATGTACATTTTATTGTCATTAAAAGGTGAATTAAAAACGTAACCCTGAATGACAAGTATTAAATTGAAATGATAGTTGAAAAATGTTAGACTTGACTGGTATAGAAATGGACTAAAAATAAATTCAATCGGATGGATTTATGATATATCAAGATTGACCTTGACTCAAATTGTTGTGGAGTAAATTTGAAGTATTTCTGGGCTGAAACTTAAGGACATAAGAATTAGTCATAATTACAGATACTTAAAGTAAATCAATCTAACTTATATGTTGAAATATTTAAGTTTGACATGTTATTAAGTGGACATAAAATTTCTATCACAACTGGATGGATTTTTCTTAAGCCATTAAATTATTTTGGACAAGAAATAATACATGTACATGTGAATGAACCTTATGTGGTAGTTGTCACGTACATGAATAAATTCTCATTATTTTGGAGCAAGAATGCATGAAAATATTATGCTGTCACATTTATGAAGGAGTAGATGTGAAGGACATACAATTCATTACATAGGAGACCAATTCATAATGTGGACATGTGTCATTTTGGTGAGCCAAAATCAGAACAATTTGTTATATAGGGGAGAAAAGCATTTTTATGGATCATATAAGAAATTAATAGCATTATTAAACAAGATGGTAAGAGATAATATGATGGATAGCTTTTGTAAATTAGCCTGGCAACGTGTTGGACAACTTTCAACTACATATAGCTTATATAAGATGATGAAGGAGTTGCTCCACCTTCATTCCACCGAAGCTTCACTTATTCCTTGGATTAGAATTGATGTTAATTAATTGAAGCTCCTACCTTTAAACTTAGGTCTTCTAAGTTACTGTCTTTGGGAAATAAATTCAGCATATTGTTTAAGCCTCTAACCACGGACATCATCTCCATCAATGCCAACTACATGCAAGGAAAAGATGGGCAGCACATTAGCATTTGATTTTAGGTATGTTAAACCACTATTGTCCATCCTCTTTATTTGGACATTGATGCCTAGGTGAGAAAGATAAACTTCCTTATAAATTATGTTAATGTTTGAGCACGATTTCAAGAAAGTGGTAAGTTTTCCTAACTATGTTTACCGAAATTTTGTATCAGGATTCTCAGTTTCCTTGAATAGTCCTAGTATTTTGGCCATAACTTAGTCCACAAAACTCTAAATTGGGTAATTATAAGCTATAAATGAAACTTAAGACATATTACTAAAAATATCTAGAAGAGACGTAGACCTAATTCTAGCTGAATGATATTGAAAATTAAGATTGATTATCGTAACCTGATATTATCCATATGTTGAAGTAGCTTGTGATATTTGGTACGTGCATTATAATTTAGGATGTGAATGGCATGATTTTTGACAATATGTAAATTAGAGGCATAGGGGAACAAATTTGTAGAAGACTTCAGAACCTAATTTGAATGTTTGATATATGAAAATTGAAAAACAAGTGGATGCATGGTTAAATGAAGAGAAAAACAGCATGGTAAACGGAGAGGAAAACAACATGTATATCCATATTTTACGAATGTTATTCAATGTGTATTGATTGGTAGCATGTAGATGCTATATGTGTGGCTTAATGGCTGTTCAATGGTAGCATGTATATTGTATATAGTTCAATGGTTCAATGTAAGGAAAACAGTAGGTATATACCATGTACATTATTTAAATTGAAAAAAGACAACATGTATAAATAATGGAAGCTGTTCAATGGATGAGTGAAAAGAAAACAGAATTTTAATCTTACTAAACGATAAGATTTTGGCTAAACCCTTTGTTATAAAATTTGTAATACAAGGTGGTAAGTTATGGATATACTTGGCAGGTTTTAGGAACCCTTTAAGGGTCTCCCTTATAGCTAAGTAAGGCCATAAAGTTTTTTTGTCACCATGGACTCGAGACTAACAAAGGAAAAGCACCAAACATGGAAGAGTGATTAACGATCAATGATAAACAGTGAGCTTACCTTTAAATTGATTTTGTAAAGATGGTTTTAACCTTACTATGAAAAGTTTGTTTATGAATAATTCCATTCAGTCTAATACCTAAATTTAAAAGTTATTCTTTATGAGATTAACATATGCTTTGATATATCATTGAATTGAGTTTTGAATGAACTTGGAAACTAATAAGATGTACACGTTCTTTGAATTGTCATTGAATTGACATTTGCATATGATTTGAATTGGAGTGAATTGAAATTTTCATATGCTTTGAATTGGCATAGAAATTGATTTTGAATATGTTTTTAATTGGTATTGAAATGAGGCGCGCTCTTGTATTAAACTTGATTTAGCCTATTATATACCGTTAATTCATGATATATATGATTATATCAATCAGAGTATGTCCTAACATGTATGGCAGTGTTTAGGGAGCATATGTCACTAACATGGGTGCGCTTATGTTTGTCAGGATGTCATATGAGTCGCTCCTCTGCATGTGCGGAGTATATATTATGCTACCACTATTATGGGGTAAGGTATGCACAACTCTGTAACCACTGACTTATTTATAGTATCATCATTAGCAAGGGTAAGCGATGTAGAACTTGCTTCATAACAATCGATATATAAAGGATAACTAGGCATGGGTAAGCGATGTAGAACTAGCTCCGTGGCCTCACATCTAAAGGTACCTTATAGCAAAGAAAATTAGTGATAGGCTATGTTTTAAAAAGAAAGTTCATGAAAGTATTGTTTTCCATCACTATTTACTTTATAAGAAAAGTGGAATTTTATCTCAGAAAAATATAGATGTTTTGTTTTACGTATGCATTGATCTTATGAAATGAAAAGAATGCATTTTGTAAGAATGCTGATTATTACTTGGAAAGAAAAGAAATTGTTTCCTTTTATGGAGGTTAAATGTTTGTATAAATGTTTTGTATTGGAAACAAATAACACTCACTGAGCTCGTTTAGCTCACCCTTTATTTTTTATTTTTTAAATAAAACCTCCCAGGTATATGCTCAGGGGCTTTAGTAATAGGGACTCCACCTCGTGAGTTGTCAATTTCGTCAAGTGCAACTATGTATCCGTTTTTATTTTTCCTTGTACAAATTTTTGAGAACTACTGTATATCTTTGTACATATTAGAATGGTGCTCTAAAGGCAATCACCTTTAACACTTTTGTACTGACTTTGTTTTGATTAATAAAGCGAAAGACATTTTTCATTATTTTGATATTCGATTATCTATGAATTGATATTGATCTTAAATCAAATTAATGAATTCCATGGTACAAAACATAGTATGAGGGAAATTATGATGAGATCATGATAATGAGGTTCCTATCATGTGCAATTTGTTAGCGTAATGAGATTCGAGGACAAGAACTAACAACACTTGTATTAGATGTCACGTATTTAGTTTAGTGGGAGTGGACACATAGCCTATACTTCAGGCTAAGTGGTGTACAGAATGGTGAAAGGACGAATTGCATGGTAACTGTTGGATCAAAAAATAAAAGCGTGCCAGATTTGGTTAAACGGTAGATTTCAAAACTTTTTCAAAATCAAAACGCAACAGAAATAACATAACCAGATCAACATGTTTTAGTTATACATGACATGGTATAAGGAAAATAATTTACATAAGAACAAGATGGTAGAAATATATCGACTCCTTGCTATAGCTTTGAATTCTCACTTATTTATCCTCTCCAAATCTTTAACATAGGTTTGACTCTTTTGTATCATTTCCTTTGTTAATGTATCCTCTCCTTGTAGTTGTATCCCCGACCAATCCGATCTACCACTTGCTCTTATTGGAAAACTTGGTTAATAAGATCCTTTCGAGGGAAAGGAGAAGAAGCATTTTTAGGAGATTTTTCTTAGAAGAAAGAAGCCAAAAATAAGACGCCTTTCATTCAAGTTTCGTTTATTCATGCATGAGAGGAGAGAGTGACAAAAACAAAATGCAAGTACCCTTCTTCCTCTCCTTGTTAATTTTGATTATCATGAAAGAAAGATGTGATGTGCCTCTAAGGCATCACTTCATTATTTAATCAATCATAAAGAAGCCAATAAATGAGACTCTTCTCATTTTTCTAAGAAGGTTATATGAAAAGACCAATAACATAAATGAGACCTTCTCATTTTCAGTTATGGATGAAAAAAGGAAGAGAGAATACATCAAATGCACCTCTTCCTTTCTTTAATGAAATGAATACTAAAAGGTTACATTACATGCCATAATGAAAAGAAAACCATTAAACCATTTAATGATAAGATCATTACTCCATTTAATGATGATAAAGCATGATAAAAACCATCTTTAATTTAGCAATTCAATGGTAAATGTGCAGCCGCACATTTAGGTATAGAAAACTGAAATATGCCCTCCTTTCTTTAATAACTTTGTTTTAATTTAATTAATCTAATTAATCAAATCAAACTAAAGTCAAGCATAATATTAAATGTTCACTTGGGCTTCTAATTAAAGTAAGCCCAACATTCAATCATAGGCTTTAACACCACTATTTATATTTCTTACTTTGCTTGATAAGCTTCCTAGAAGCCACATGGGGAATCTAATTGGACTTATATAATTGAAGCTCCAATAAGCCTGGAATTAATTTAATCTCATTAGAATTAATTCCATCTCATTAATCAAATGCCATTCCATTAAAGACAATTGGTCGAACTCTTGAATTACTAAATATTATGAGAATACATATTTCAAATAAGATGCTTAACTGCAAACTTTATTATGAACCATATGATAGCCATCCAATTAATAAAGGGTAAAATTATCATTTTGCCCTTATGTTGGTTTTTATATGGTGATTAACAATTGATGCGTAGCTAGTCCATCAAACTACTGGCACTAGTTTAATTACCAAACTTCGTCAAAACATCTAAAAGTGATGATATCACTATAAACTATTTATTTGAGTGAATGTTTCCTGATATATGTTTCGATTGATAATTCCAACATGCATACACTGGATTAATACTCTGTAAAAATCCATTCCGATCATATCAAAAATTCTAATGAAACACATATTAGTTCACCACTCATTAAGATTATGGTTCATAATAACAGAATGCTAAGGTGTATGTTTTAAGATTAAAGTAATGACACACTTTATTCTTTAAAAACATAATTGATTCTAAATTCATTTAATAATGCCATTATCGATGGTCAACTATTATCATGATATCAAACTCATCATTCTCTTGAAGTAAACTCTTTCACTTACACAGAGATAAATCACAACATTACAATCTAATCTATAATCAAGCGACCAACTTGATTATTCAGCTGTAAATCAATTAATTTAGATTCTAATAATATACATGTTTCCTATACATCTCCATATATATGCATATTACTTACAAAAGAATCTTGGTACCTTATGACTAGATATATAATGCTCATACAAATAAAACCAAACTCTTTTGTTTTATTAATAATAAATATTTTCATTATAAAAGTAACAGGAAGAAAATTAAGTTATATGTAAATACACTTGCTTTCTAGGGCACTATATTTATATAACTCCAATGTCTATGGAAAGGTTTATAAGTTGTAGAATTAACAATCAAAGAGTTCGTGTGTTAATCTATTATATTTTAGCAATTTGGCATCATGAAACCCTTTATGATTTTCTTGAATCAAGAGTTAATTCAACTGTCTAAAATAACTAAGAAGGCAAGCCTAATTTTAAGTAGGCCACAATCTTGACCTAAAGAACGAATGAGTACAGAAGTGAGTTCTTCACTAATATACACAAGAATCTTACCACTTCTTACACACTTAAGTGAGAGAATAAGGGCTCTAGAAGAGTTTTAGAGTAAGATAGAGGTATCTTAAGTCTTGTTATTGCAATTGTTGCATGAATCAAAGTGTATGCAATAAGATTTTTTATCTATCTTTTCATTTTAAGCATCTACCAAAACTCATCTAATTTGGTGCTCAAATCACTCTTACAAATTGTTTCTTGTTGATCTTTGCATGTTGTTAGGTGATCAAAGAAGGGTTTGGTGTTTGTAACAACCTAAACAAGGAGAAGAAACAATAAAGGAGGAGAAACAAAAGGTAAAAATGTTTTATATTTCATGTTCTTTTGCATATCTATGCATGCATGTGTGATTCTATTTTTTTAGGTTGTCATGGTGTCGAAATTTAGATTCTAACACTTCTGTTGCATAATGCATAGGATGCATGTATAAATGGCAAACCCAATAATGGTATCATGGCAAGTTTGTGCATGTAATAGACAATGTACTGAACATATGCAAAGTGTTTGCTGGGTTATGATAGACAATGTATTTATCATATGCAAAGTGTTTGCTGGGTTATGACTGGCATGCATATTAATTTGGAATAATTCATGTAAATTGTAGAATTTTTTTAACGATTTTCTTTCTCATAAATGTTTATAAAATGTTATATTATGTTTCTATCAAAGGAAATTATAATTGAATGTGATTTGCTATTTTATTTCGAAATAATATCCAGACTATTCATATATTGGCTTCTGGGAATTCTTAGAAAACTAAATGCATGTGCTGATTTGAAAATTTCGTAATAATTGTTAAATTTTTTTCGGATTTTCTTTCATATAAATTTTTATAAGATGCTATGTTTTGTTTTTGTAAAATGAAAATGAAATTAAATGTCATTTGAAATTTTATTACGAATTTAGTTTCATCCTAATGCATGTATGAAGCTTTCGAAATTTTGGAAATGTTATGAACATGCATGCTTGTAAATTCCATATTAATTTTTATAAAAATTGTTTTTATAAATTTTATGCATGAATATGCAACATAAGATGTTTCCCCGTGTATGATATTCATGACATTTGTTCTTAAAGTGATTATTTTATGCATGCATGATGTAATGTTTGACTAGTGCTAGAAGTAATATGATAAGTGTCATACATATGTGATATTCTGGCTAATTCCTATTTATTAATAAATAGTTCCTAATAATTAGGCTTTGGAATTTTTTATTAGGTACATTTATAATGTTTGTAAAACTTTGGAATTTTTCCAAAATTAATTGAATTTGTTCCAATTATCAATTCATGTAAAAGTCAATATTAAGGTCAACTTTTTGAAAGTTGATGGAGTTGATTTAGTTAATGATTTATAGTAATGTATTTCGGTTATAAGACCTTAATAAAGATCTTATGTCATAAGAAATGCATTATTTTGATGGTAATAGCATTCTTTATGCATGTTTTTGAAATTAGGGTTCCGAAAATTTTTCGAACATCAAAAGGTCCCTTTAGTATGTAGTAGGTTAACTTAGTTATCTTGACGAGTTTGGCCATCAAGATAATTTTGGCTAGTGCCAAAATTGTTTAGATAAATTTAAGATGACCTAGGGATATTATAAATGACTAATTGATGTATAAGAATTTTAAAAACCCTAGAGATTAATTTAGAATTAATCTAGGTAGAGCATAAAATTTCTAGTGTGACTAGAAAAAGGCATATATACAAGGATTAAAGTGTTTTATTTAGACATCAAAATAATTTAATTTTAAGGTTCCTAATCAAATCACATTCATAATTCAGATTAGCCAAGACTAACATGAGTACTCGATTAGGTTCAAGAGTTGAATCGAATCACAAACTTTAGATGCATAGTCAAGTCACAACCTAAATTTAACCTCCTTTATGTGATAAATGCATTTGATGCATTTTAAGTGTAGTTATGGACATAGGCTCAATTTAATTGAGTTGTCTATAATCTGAATGTATATATGTGATATAAATATACAAAATCATCCAAGTGTTGATGAAACTAAAGAACAAATCCTTTAATTGAAATATTAGGACTTACGTCTTCGATTGATATGGCAACAACCAGAGTTCTTTTAGAGTTGGGTTGTTAGGCAAACCAAAGCCCATTCTACACGAATATGTTTAAACCATAGAAATTAGATTTCCAAATTAATAGGTTGGTCCTAACTGGAAGCGTTGATTTTTTATGCAAACCTAAGGTCAATGTGGATAGAGGCCAAGTTGGGTTATATACATGGGATGTATATAAATCAAGAGTTGATAACCCAATAAGCATGCTAAATTGATAGTTGATAGTACAAGTCGATAGTTGCATAACTTAATGCAGTTGGTATGAGCAATACCTACTGATTGAGATAAGCCGATTTGTTGGGCAAACCCAAGGTCATTCTTGGTGATATCATATATCAATCGATTAAGAAAACTATAAATTTTCTTGAGTTTGTAGTGAGGGCTATGGATTTGAATAAGAATAGTGTGACCCATAATGTATATGATTAAAGTCCTTATCAATAAGTATTAATGTACACTCTAACACTTTCTCCTGTTCTTCTAGATTATTGAATCATTACAATGTCTTTATCCACTGTGAACCTACACTCCCTATTAGATTCTAACAAACTCACGAGACCTAACTTCTTGGATTGGCTATCGAATTTGATAATTGTTCTAAAATATAAGAAATTAGGATATGTCCTAGATAAACCATATCTGGATCCCCCTATTGCTGACGCATCTGATGAGGATCAGAAAGATTACAAGAAGCTACTGGGAGATAGTGAGCTGGGTAGTTGTATAATGTTGGCCTTTATGTCACCAAAACTGCAAAAGCAGCATGAGGCTATGGTTGCTCATACTATGGCCTACCATCTGGGGGAATTGTTTAATGAAAAACCTCAGTTTGAAAGGTTCTAGACCTCAAGGTTGCTTTTCCACTCTACAATGGTTGAGGGATCATCTCCAGTGCAGTATGTGCTGAATTTGTATAGATATATTGGGAGGTTATCTTGTTTGACTTTTGTAATGGATCATGAATTAGGTGTAGACTTTATTCTTACTAGTTTGACCGATAGTTATTAACAGTTTGTGCTTAACTATTGGATGAACCAAATATCCATAACGATACCTAAATTAATCTTCTCAAAATAGCTGAGCAAGTAGTGAAGAAAGATAGTAAGGTTGTTATGCTGGTGAACTCTACGTTTGGTTCTCGCAAGAAGAACCAAAAGAAGAAGAAGAATTCTAAGAAGCTAATAGGAGTTATAGACAAGAAGAAGGCAAAGGACACAACTCCAAAAGGGATATGCTTCCATTACAAGAGGAACTGCAAAGCTTATCTGAAGTCACTAAAGTAGAAGAAGGCATTAGATGCCCCACTGTCTACTTCAGGTATGATATTTGTCACTGAGGATAATACTATTTTTCATCATAACATTTGGGTATTAGATACAGGATGTGGCTCACATATATGTGTTGATATGCAGGGTCTAAGGGATAGTAGACCACTCAAGAAGGAAGAGATGGACCTACATGTGGGAAACGGAGCAAGGGTTGCTGCATTAGCATGGAAACATATGCTTTGTATCTTTCTAGTGAGATAGAGTTAGTTTTGGAAAATTGCTATTATGTACCTATTGTGACAAAAAACATTGTATCTATTTCATGTCTTAATAAAGTGGGATTTCATTTAACTTTTTCAAACAATGGTTGTTCAATTAAGTTAAACGAAATGTTGTATGGCACTGCTACATTGAGCAATGGAATATACATATTAGATATGTGCAATCTAATTTTAAATATCAATGACAATAAAAGACAAAAATGAGATAACCTAAAAATATTCTTACTTATGGCATTGTCGCCTTGGCCATATAAGTGAGGAATGCATGATAAAGCTACATAAGAAAGGTAGCCTAGGGTCATTTGGTTATAAATCATATGACAAATGTGAATCTTGCTTGTTAGGCAAGATGACTAAATTACCATTTAAAGGAAAAGGTGAACAAATCAATGGGTTATTAGACCTTATACATTATGATGTATATGGTCCGATGTCCATTCATGACAGAGGTGGTTTTGTGTACTTCATTACTTTTATTGATGATTATTCATAATATGGGTATGTGTATCTAAAGAGATACAAGTCTGAAGCATATGGAATTTTAAAACAATTTAGATATGAAGTAGAGAAATAACTCGATAGAACTATTAAGATACTTCAATCATATTGAGGATGTGAACACTTAAACAAGGAATTCTTAACTTATCTTAATGATAATGGGATATTATCCCAGTGAACTCCACCTTACATACCACAATATAATGGTGTGGTTGAAAGGAGAAACTGAACCTTGTTGGATATGATAAGGTTAATGACGGGCTTAAGAAATCTACCGAAATCCTTTTGGGGTTATGCATTCAAGACTGCTACTTTTTTGAAAAATAGAGTCCCTTCAAAGGAAATTGAAGTTACTCTATATGAGCTATAGACTAACAAAAGGCCCTATCCTTATCATATAAAAGTTTGAGGTTGTTCGACTTATATGAAGCAGATTCAATCAGAAAAACTTGAAGAGAAATCTGCTAAATGTCTGTTTATAGGATATCCTACGGAATCAATTAGGTATCAATTCTATAATGCTTTAGAGCAAAAGATTTTTGTCTCAAAGCACGCTTTCCTTTTAGAAAAGGAGTTTCTTCTAAGAGAAGATAGTGGGAAGAAAGTTAAACTTGATAAAGTTCATGATGCTAAAATAGATGCAGATCAATTGCATGAACCCAAAATTGTTATCCAAAGATATGAGACAACAGTTGAACCTTCTAATAGACAAAATGTTCATAAGTCAAGTAGGAAATGCAATGTTCCAAAAAGATATGAATTTTAGTGATGTATTGTGAATAGAAGATTATGAACCTACAACCTATGAAGAGGCTCTAAAGAGTTCAGAATCTAAAAAATGGCTTCAAGCTATGAAGTTTGAAACGGATTCCATGTATGAAAACCAAGCATGGAGTCTGGTTAAGCCACCCGAAATGTTAAAACCCATAAGGTACAAATGGATTTTCAAGGAGTTGGTTATGGAACTTAGAGTGGAAGATAATATGATTACCTATAAAGCGAGGCTAGTCACTAAAGGTTATCCTCAAAGACAAGGAGTTGACTATGACAAGATATTTAGCCATGTAGCCATGCTTAAATCCATTAGAATACTCATAGCCATTGCTGCTTATTACGATTATAAAATATAGAAGATGGAAGTGAAGATGGCTTTCCTAAATGGAAACTTAGTTAAGGATGTGTATAAGATACAACCTAAAGACTTCATATCCAAAGATGGCAGAAAGGTATGCGAGCTTTAGAAATCCATTTATAGATTGAAGCAAGCATCTAGGAGATGGAACATTCGATTTGATGAGATAATTAAAGAGTTTGGTTTCTCACAAAATCCTGATGAACCTTGTGTGTACAAGAAGTTTAGTGGGAGTGCTATCATATTTCTTGTATTATATATGAATGAAATATTACTAATGGGAAATGAAGTCTCAAGTTTGTAATTAGTAAAAATTTAGTTTTCCAATAATTTTTCCAAGAAAGATGTTTGAGAAGCAACTTATATGCTGGGAATAAAGATCTATAAAGATAGATCAAGGAAGTTGCTAGGTCTTTCATAGTTAAAATACATAGATAAAGATATAAATAGGTTTAGCATGAAGCAGTCCAACAGAGAGTTTCTTCCCATAACTTATGGGATAAAACTCTTGAAATCTATATGTCCCTGACGCAAGATGAGAGGAATCGCATGAGTATGATCCCGTATACTTCAACAATAGGATCAATCATATATGCTAGATTATGTATAATACCTTATATATCATATGCGCTAAGTGTTACGAGTAGATACTAATCGGATCCTGATGAATGTCACTGGGTGGCTATCAAGAATATCCTAAAGTACTTGAGAAGGAATAAGGATGTATTCTTGATATATGGAAATGGAGATCTTGTAGTGGCCAACTATACAGATGCCAATTTTCAAGATAACTTCAAATCCCAATCAAGTTATAGTTTCGCACTAAATGGTGGAGTAGTTAGTTGGAAGAGTTCCAAATAAGAGATGGCTGCAGATTTGACAACTGAGTCAGAGTACATTGCAGCTGCGGAAGCGACAAAAGAAGCTATTTAGGTCAAGAATTTTGTTATAGAACTTGGAGTGATTCCGAGCAAGTAGACTCAATATTGTCGTACTGTGACGACAATAGGGCTATAGTTTAACACCCCATTACCCTAGGGTACGCACCGACACGCCCGTAGGTCATTCCGATACATATCCTAAGATAAGGGAGCGCTACGTGCAATTTCTACAAACTCCACATGGCAT
>JANZXR010025263.1:0-14961 GCA_027575705.1 Erythroxylum echinodendron
TGCCACAGACACTTTCAATAACTCTAACCCATTCAAAATGACTAAAATGCCCTTCCCATAGGTGAGGGGATGTTACAGTTACAAAGTTATTTAGGAGGTTTTTTTCAAGTTAGACAATATTGAAGAAATAAGTTGAAATCTTCTTGAGAAAGAAAGAGCTTTGCAGTTCTAGCTCTTATTTTGGCTCTCACCCTATTAAACAACACTTGACAATCTTTATAGGTAAGCTTCCTAGAAGTGATTAGTAGCCCAAGATAACTTATAGGAAGGGAAACATATAGGAAACTTGTGAATCTTAGGACATCATTCCTTGAGGAATCATAGACTTTGGAAAGAATGAGTGAGCACATTTCCTTATTAATTCTTAGGCCGCAAACTTTGCTAAATTGGTCTAAATATTCCATCAAGCATTATATAGAAGCCTTATTTCCTTAGCATAAAAGTAGAAAATCATTTGAGAAAGAAAGATGAGTAATTTGCTGTTCAGAATATTTTTTATGGAATCCAAATCCATTTTCCAAAGTGGTCTTTTCCAAAACTAAGTTATGAAGGGAATAAGCAGTAGAACTACTTCCCACATAGGCCACAGGGAGAGCAACAATTCCAACCTAGACCTAAAGAATGTTCTTCTAACTCAGGTGCATCTTTGGATGATACAGTTAAGTCTCTTGCTACTAATACTTTGCAATTTCAAATGGATGTAAAATAATTTTAGCTAAAAATAAGATCTCAATTTCAAGATACAAGATCTAACATGCAAAATTTAGAGAGTCAGATGGGTCAAATGACTGTGGTTATCAACTACCTAGATTCGCAAAGTGGAGAGAAGTTTCCATCTTAACCTGAGGTAAATCCAAACAATGTTAGCATGGGGACCTTAATGAGTGGTAGGGAGCTTGATGATCCTAAGACGACTCTACAAAGGATGGCCAGTGAAGATGAGATTGAGAAGGAAATAAGAGAAGAAAAAAAATCCCCCATCTAGCTCAAAGGTAAATTTTGAACATTCTAATATGGTTAAGACTAACCCTCCCTTGCTTTTCTAACAGGTTGGAAAAATTGAATAAGGACGAAAAGGATAAGAAGATATTAGAGACTTTTCAAAAGGTAGAAGTAAATATACTTTTGCTAGATGCAATCAAACATGTACCAATATATACAAAATTACTTAAAGAGTTAAGTACCTATAAGAGAAAGATAAAAGGTGATGAGAAGGTCATGGTGGGTAAGGATGTTTATTTAGTCTTCAAAAAGAAAATATCTCTAAAATATAGGGATCTATGTATTTTTACCATTCCCTATAAGTTTGGTAGCATTGTAATTAAGAGAGCTATGCTTGATTTAGGAGCACTAGTTAATGTTATGCCTCACTCTATTTTATGCTTCTTTAAACGTGGTCTATTTAAAAGAGACTAGTATTATCATACAATTAGCATACCTTACTAATGCTTACCCAGATAGAGTGGTTGAAGATGTTTTGATGTAGTTGAATAAGCTTATGTTTCCTCTAGATTTTCATATGGTGGATATGAATGATGAAACCTCATATGATCCCATCTTTATCTTACTAGGAAGAAAGTTTCTTAACATGACCTAAACTAAGATAGATGTTTGTGAGAGGCATCCCTGCAATGGAATTTATTGGGGAAGGATGTCATGAAACATCTTCAAGATGATTATTCTATTTTCTCTATTAATGTAATTGATCCTTTAGTGTATGAAATGTTTAAGTTAAATTACAATATCAATTAGAATTAGTTTTCACTGAGCATCTAGAGTAGGAAAACATTAATGATGTTGAGTTAGGAGATGAGTTAATTAAGCTGACGACACCATACGTTCTTTGGAAATCTCTCCTAAAAGGTATGAATTTGCTTTCATGTAGTTACCTGAATCTTACCAGAGGCTATTACCTTCTAATATGCAGGTATTTGATGTTGACCTAAAACTTATTGGAGTTATGTAAATATAGTGCCCTGGAAAGCAAGTATATTTACTTATAACTTAATTTTCTTCTAGTTACTTTTTGTAATGAAAACATTTATTATTAATAAAACAAAAGAGTTTGGTTTTATATTTATAAGCATAATAAAACTAGTCATAACATAATGAGATTCTTTTATAAGT
Organism: Erythroxylum echinodendron; assembly: GCA_027575705.1. Lineage (NCBI taxonomy): Eukaryota > Viridiplantae > Streptophyta > Magnoliopsida > Malpighiales > Erythroxylaceae > Erythroxylum > Erythroxylum echinodendron. The sequence continues at coordinate 2,128 of JANZXR010025263.1, forward strand.
AATATACATATACATACAGATGTATGGGAAACACGTGTATTATTAGAATCTAGAATAATTGATTCACAGTTGAATAATCAAGTTAGTCGCCTGATTATGGTTTAGACTGTAGTGTTGTGATTTATTTCTATATAAGTAAAAGAGTTTACTTAAAGGGAATGATGAGTTTCATATCATGATAGTAGTTGAATATCGATAATAGCACTATTAAATGAATCTGGAATTTATAAAAAATAAAGTAGGTGAGTACTTTAATCTTAAAACATACACTTAAGCATTCGTTTATTATGGACCACAATCTTGATGAGTGGTGAACTCATATGTATTTCATTATAATTCTTGATATGATCGGAATGGATTTTTACAAAGTGTCAATCCAGTGTCTACATGTTGGAATTATTAATTGAAACATGTATCAAGGAATATTCAATCAAATAAAGAGTTTATAGTGATATCATCACTTTTAGATGTTTTATAGAGATTGGTGATTAAACTGGCACCATTAGTTTGGTGGACTAGCTACCCATCAAGTCTTAACACCAAGATGAGATCTTGTGTGTTAATCACCATATAGAGTAAAACGGGAGATCTAGAAGGAAAAATCAACATAAGGACAAATCGTTAATTTTACCCTTTATTATGCAGATGGCTATAATATGGTTCATATTATAGTTTGCAATTGGAAATCTTATTTGAAACTTGTGTTCTCATAATATTTAGTAATTCAAGAGTTCAACTACCTGTCTTTAGTGTAATGACATTTAGTTAATAAGCTAGAATTAATTATAATGAGATTAAATTAATTCTGGGCTTATTGGAGCTTGAATTATATAAGTCTAATTAGATTCCCCATTTGGCTTCTAGGAAAGTTATCAAGCAAAGTAAGAAATACAAATAGAGATTTTGAAGCCTATGATTGAATGTTGGGCTTACTTTAACTAGAAGCCCAATTGAACATTTAGAAATGGGCTAGACTTTGGTTTAATTTGATTAATTAAATTAAATCAAAGTTGTTAAAGATAAAAGGAGGTGGATTTTCGGTTTTACTGGGCTAAATGTGCAGCTACATATTTAACAATGGTTTGCTACATTTAAGATGGTTTTTAACATGCTTTATCATCATTAAATGGAGTTATAACCTTATCATTAAATAGTTTAATGGTTGTCTTTTAATAATAGCATGTAACCATTTAGCATTCATTGGGTTAAAGAAGAAGGAGGTGCATTTGATGGACCCTCTTATTTCTTTCATCACAAAACCAAAAATGAGATGTATCATTTTAGGTTATTGGTCTTTTCATATAGCTATCTTAAAACAAATGAGAAGAGTCTCATTTATCGGCTTCTTTATAATTGATTAAGGAAGGATGTGATGCATTAGATGCACTTCACTTCTTTCTTTGAGGCTTAACCGAAATTGAGAGAAAGAATACAAGGGGTTGTTGAATTTTATCTCTCTTTCTCCTACCTTACATGAGATAGCCGAAATTTGCATGAGAGGTGTCTCATCTTTGACTTCTTTTTCTAAGGAAAAATCTCTTCAAGTTTTCTTCTCCTTTCCCACCAAAGGATCTTGTTAACCAAGTTGTCCAAGGACAACAAGTGGTAGATCGGATTGGTTGAGGATACATTAACCAGAAGAGGATACATCACCTAGGAAAGGATACATTGTCGAAGATAGGATAGCACGACGAGGAGTTAAAGTTGTAGCAAAGGAGTTGGTATAATTCTACCGTCTTATTCTTATGTTAAATATTTTCCTTATACCGTATTATATCTAGCTTGGCATGTTGATTTGGCTATATTGCTTCAAATGAAATTTGATTTCTAAAAAAAAAGGTTTTGAAATCTACCGTTTGAGCCAAATCTTACATGCCTAAGTTTTGGATCCAATAATTGGTATCAGATCAATTTTCTTATGCATGATTTCAGTTCCTATATGTGATGCATGGGTTGGAAACTTTTTGTATGCTGCATATTTTTATATGATAGAAACATATATGGTGTATGCTTTGCTTCTTTGGTTGTCCATAGATATAAAGTTACCTTGTAAGTTTTCTTCATTTAGTTTGTAACAAGGAGGGTAGCCTTTCATCGTCATGTTTCCTTCTTGGCTTCATTTTTCTATTTTCTTTGATTATGTAATGTACAAAATCATGTAATGATGAAGATGAAGAAGTCATGGATTGAAGAAAGGAAGAGGTAAAGTTTCGATTTTGATTATGGTGTCTTGGCCAAATTTTGGTTTTGTGTGAAAATCAAAGTGCTGGATTTTTGTTTAACAAATTGCTGGTTTTGTGAAAACCAATGGGCTGGATTCTTAGTTTAACAAATTTTCGGTTCTATGAAAAATTTTACCATAGCTTCGTTTTTTGTAAAAAACAAGTGCAGATTTTTGTTTTCTTTTAGACAAATTTTGGTTTTGTAAAACTCAAATTTTTGTTGGAAAAGAAAAGCCATTAAACACTTTTTACCAAATGGGTCAGGTCATGTGAACGAAGAGTTCGAAGCGGAAGATCTAAGTCCAAGAAGATTTTGTTGGGCCTAAAAGCCTTGTAATTGTGTTTATGTTTCTAGGATGGACAATCGAAAGTGGCTTATTAGTTCGTATGATGAATGGATAAATGAATGCAAATAATATGTGATATTATGTCATTGCATGTCATTTAGAAAATTGCCAACCCTAGGCTTTGCCATGCATTCATTATGTATGAGAGATATAGTGAAACAATATAGGATGGATAATAAATTGCATCTAGATAAGATGGTATTTATTAAAACTTAAAGCCCAAAAAGATTGAGCGAGAGAGGATGCTCATATGAGAGTCCACAGTCTCCACATGATGTCCCATTTGCATGTGGTAAATTGTTACTCCCCACCGGAGGGCATGAATCCTAGATCTTACATGGTTTGGTTCTCCTAAGGGATAAATCCACTTATTGGTAGCTAATGTGACCTCCCACCGAGGCATAGTTTGCAAGTACCTTTAGTGGATGAATCAAATGGTTACACACTCAACATATTTTATCAACATCTTACCCACCGTAGCTTTGTTGGTAAAAGTATGGAACAAATCATGGCGCTTCTCAAAAGGTTAGGCATGAAGATGCTTAGTAATTTTTTGAGTGGGAGGGTCCCAGTTTTTCTTTTAATAGATAAGATAGCCCACCGTCACTTGTAGATAAGAAAAATAATTGTCGTATAAAGTTTTAATTTTTTGAAAAGTTTTGTTAACTATATCATCATACATACATGCATCATGATTTTATACAAAGTTCCAATATTGTACTAGTATGCTCATTCTTTAATAATTTATATTTTCAGACATAATCAACCACAAAATGAATCCACTCACTTTGCTATTGAAAAATAACAAATTAGAAAACAGAGAGAAATTTAATCAATGGAGACATAAACTTGACATTGTTCTTCAATATGAACAAATTTCATGGGTATTAACTGAAAATGAGCTTGCACCTCCAAGTGGAGATTTAACTCCTGAGCAAGTCCAACAATATGAATGATGGCAAAATGCTGATAAGACTACTAAGTGTTATATTATAGCTTTTTTCAACGGCATATTGCAAAAGCAAATTGCTTGTATCAAAACTACTAGTGCAATAGTTCACCACCTGCATGAGATGTTTGGTGTGAGGACCAGGTCTACAAGGGTGAAAGCTATCTAAACCTTTCATAATCTTAGACAAAAACCTGGTGGACTAGTACATGATTACATGTTTAAAGTAATCTCTACAGTCACTCAGGCTGAGATGCTTGGGGCGGACATGGATGCAAACACGCAGATGATTATGATCATCAATAGCTTAAACCCTTCTTTTTAGTAGTTTAAGTTGGACTATGAGCTCAACAACATGGATTATACCTTGAGTGAGTTGATGAATACCCTCCAAAGTATGGAGGAGATATTAAATATCAAGGCTCATGGGCCAGAAGCTAATGTATCATCTTTTTCTAAGCCCAAGGGTAAGGGCAAGAAAAAGAAGAAGGCTCCAATGAAAAAGAAGGCCCAAACAGAGGTCAAGGCCCAACCTATAAAAAAGAAGGCCAAAGCGGACACCAAGGGAAAGTGTTTCCAATGTGGTGAGCAAGGTCACTAGAAAAGAAACTGTGTGGTCTACCTTGAGTCTCTCAAAAGCAAACAAGGTATGGGTTTCTTAAGTTTGTTAGGAACTAGAAATATGGCAGATTCTGATTCTTAGATATTAGATTTTGGTGCCACTAACCATATTTGCAATTCTTTACAGGGGTTCCAGCAAAGGAAAAGACTACATAAAGGTCAGTTTCAAGTCAAGATGGTAGATGGATCCTATGTTTTACCAGAAACAGTGAGAGTAGTTATCTTGGACTTTCATAGTGGTCATAGTTTATATGTGGAGGATGTATATTACATCCCAATGGTTATTCATTTTTTGCTTAATAAAATCTGGTTATTCCTTATATTTTGAAAATGTTGTTTCAATATATGAGAATAAGGATTTTATTTATAATGCAATAATTAAATAGGGATTGTTCTTTATAGAACCTATTATAGGCTCACTAAACATCAGAGAATTGATAAAACCAAGACAATCCAAAGTCTCTAGCATTAATTCAAAATATCTGTGGCACTTAAGAATGGGTCATATCAATCAGAAAAAACTTGACAGGTTAGTAAAGGATGAGATCCTTATAGGCTCGGATAATGATTTTTTACCCACCTTTAAATCTTGTATTGAAGGAAAAATGACCACGGCCTCATTTGCTTCCAAATGAAACACATCTAAATCTACGTTGGACCTGGTACATACTAATATATGTGGGCCCATGAACGCACAAGCTAGAGGAGGTTATGAATACTTCATAACCTTTATAGATGATTACTCTAGGCATGGCTATTTGTATTTGACACATAAAAAAAGTGAGTCCTTTGAAAAGTTCAAAGAATTCAAAGCTGAAGCTGAGAAGCAGCTAGGCAAGCCATTAAAATAACTTCGATCGGATTGAGATTATGAGTACTTATTTGGAAAGTTCCAACAATATTTAATTGAAAACAGAATTGTTTCCAACTTGTCAGCTCCTCGAACACCTGAACAAAATGGTGTAGGTAAGAGGAGAAATATAACTCTATTGGAAATGGTAAAATCAATAATGTCCTACGCAGCCTTCCAGAATCGTTAAGGGGATATGCCATACAAACGACAACTTATCTTCTTAACTTTGCTCTATCCAAATTGGTGCCTAAAACACCTAGGGATTTATGGATTGGTTGAGTGCCTTCATTGCGACACTTAAGGACTTAGGGCTGCCCAGCCCATGTTCTAAGGCCTGAATCCACAAAGATGTAACCAAGGTCAGAAGTATGGGTGTTTGTAGAATATCCTATCAGTACTCTAGGGTACTATCTTCACAGTCATCAGGAAAAGAAGGAATTTATGTTGATAAATGCAACCTTCTTAGAGGAAGAGTTTGTGAGAAATCACAATGGAAGAAGTGAAGTAGTACTCAAAGAGTTATATATTTCATCCAAAGCAAGAGTTGATTTGGATGTAGCAGAACATGATGTCGAAATGGATTTAAGAGTTGAATCAGAAGAGCAACCTGAACATTAAGTAATGCCTAGATGTAGTGGGAGGGTTGTGAGACAACCAGATAGGTATCTAGGCCTAGGAGAAGGCATAATAGCCATCTCAGACTAAGAATAAATGGATCCTGTTACTTATACATAGGATATTAATGATGTTGATGTAGAAAAATGGCTCAAGACGATGGAATCGGAAATAGATTCCATGTACATCAATGAAGTTTGGATCCTTGTAGATCCACCCCTAGATATAAAAGCTATAGGGTGTAAATGGATCAACAAAAGGAAAAGAGGATCAGATGGAAAGGTAAAGACCTTTAAAGCTAAATTGGTAGTTAAAGGCTATACTCAAAAGAAGGATATAGACTGTGAGGAGACTTTTTCTTTAGTTTCCATGCTTAAGTCCATTAGAATTTTTTTGGCTATAGTAGCCTATTTCGATTATGAAATATGACAAATGGACGTAAAGACTACGTTTCTTAATGGGGATCTTGAAGAGACCATTTAGATGGCCCAACTAGAAGGATTCATTGAGCCAGGTAATGAGTATAAGGTATCCAAATTGCACAGGTCCATTTATGGGCTTAAGTAAGCATCTAGGTCTTGAAACATTAGGTTTGATAAATCTATTAAAACTTATAGCTTTATACAAAACCAAGATAAGCCTTATGTCTATAAAAGGATACAAGATGGCAAGGTTATTTTCCTAATCCTGTATGTTGATGACATTCTACTCATTGGGAATGATGTAGGAATGTTATCTACGGGTAAAGGATGACTGAACGAATAGTTCTTAATAAAGGATTTAGGAGAGGCTAACTATGTTCTAGGGATCAAACTTATAAGGGATCGTAAGAACAAATTGATAGCCTTGTCTCAAATAACCTACATTGAGAACATGCTTAACAAGTTTGCCATACAAGATTCCAAGAGGGTTTTCACACCTACTAGACACGGAATCAAACTTTCAAAGAAGCAAGCACCTAAGACCCAAGAGGAGGTCAAACGCATGCATAACATTCCATATGCTTCGATAGTTGGAAGTTTAATGTATGCTATACTTTCCCTATTACGCAATAGGACTGGTAAGTAGATTCTAGTCTAATCCAGGAATAGAGCATTGGACTACGGTTAAGTGCATACTGAAGTATCTTTGTAGGATGAAGAACTTAATGCTAGTTTACTCTGAAAGTAATCTTATTCCAAAAGGATATACAGATTCCGATTTCTAGTCAGATGTTGATTCAAGGAAATCAACATCTGGCCCTATATTTGTTTTAAGAGGTGGAGCCATAGTTTGGAGGAGTATCAAATAATCTTGTGTTGCTGATTTGACTATAGAGGCTGAGTATGTTTTTGCTTGTGAAGCAGCAAAACTAGAAGTCTGGCTCTGCAAGTTCTTGAATGATTTGGAGGTATTTCCTAAGGCAGAAAAGGCCATTACACATTATTGTGATAATAGTGGAGCAATGGCTAATTCTAAAAAAACTTCAGAACCATAAAGCTACCAAACACATTGAGAGAAAGTATCATCTCATAAGGGAGATAATACAACGTCGTGAGGTGAATGTGATAGAGATTCCCACAGAGCAAAGTCTTGCTGATCCATTTACGAAGATGTTATCTCAAAAGAGTTTTGAGGCCCACCTAGTAGATATGGGAATGAAGCATATGTCAAACTTGCTTTAGGGCAAGTGGGAGATTGTTGGAGTTATGTAAATATAGTGCCCTAGAAAGCAAGTGTACTTACTTATAACTTATTTTTCTTCCAGTTAATTTTTGTAATGAAAATATTTATTTTTAATAAAACAAAAGAGTTTGGTTTCATATGTATGAGCATAATAAAACTATTCATAAGGTACCGAGATTCTTTTGTAAGTAATATACATAGATGTATGAAAAACATGTATATTATTATAATCTAAAATAATTGATTCACAATTGACTAATCAAGTTGGTCACTTGATTATGGTTTAGACTGTAGTGTTGTGATTTATCTCCATATAAGTAAAAGAGTTTACTTCAAGGGAATTATGAGTTTTATATCATGATAGTAGTTGACTATCTATAATGGCACTATTAAATGAATCTGGAATCACGTATGTTTTAAAGAATAAAGCAGGCCGTTACTTTAATCTTAAAACATACAGTTAAGCATTTGTTTATTATGGACCACAATCTTGATAAATGGTGAACTCATAATTCTTGATATGATCAGAATGGATATTTATAGAGTATCAATCCAGTGTATGCATGTTGGAATTATTAATTGAAACATGTATTAGGGAACTTTCACTCAAATAAAGAGTTTATAGTGATATCATCACTTCTAGATATTTTATAAAGATTAGTGATCAAACTGGCACCAACAGTTTGATGGACTACCTATCCATCAAGTCTTAACCCCAAGATAAGATCTTATGTGTTAATCATCATTTAGAGTAAAACAGGAGATCTAGAAGGAAAAAAACAATATAAGGGTAAAACGGTAATTATACCCTTTATTGTGCAGATGACTATAATATGGTTCATATTAGAGTTTACAATTGGACATCTTATTTGAAATATGTATTATCATAATATTTAGTAATTTAAAAGTTCAACTAATTGTCTTTAGTGGAATGACATTTAGTTAAGAAGCTGGAATTAATTCTAATAAGATTAAATTAATTACAGGCTTATTAGAGCTTGAATTATATAAGTCCAATTAGATTCCCCATTTGGCTTCTAGGATGGTTATCAAGCAAAGTAAGAAATACAAATAGAGATTGTTAGAACCCGTTACCGAAGTCCAACTCGCATGAAACATATCCTAAGACGTAAGTATTCTCCGAAAGAGAATAACTTATCCATTATCATGTTTATCCTTTCTTCTCCGATACTACCACTGTCACGTACTGATTACACATATTCATCACCCATAATTTCCCTCAACAGCTCTCCTTCTTAGCTCAGCACTACTCTTCGACCATCATTTATCCATTTCAACCGAAAGAACTTCAAAGGACAGCGTTGGCGAGTCCACACCTTACATATACGTGATTCGGGGTTACTAGCATAACTTTGGTTATAGACATCCAAATCAGGGTTTCTTTGGCTAGTTTGAAAGAGAATTGGAAGAACTATGGTGTGAAGGACTTATGCTGTGAAGAACTAAGTTTCATGTTATTTTGTCTATCTAAATTCCCTTCAATGTTATCACCCTTTTATTATCCTTAACATATCTTTACCTAAGCCTCATTAACAACTTGTAACAAGACATTTAGATTTTTCTTTATAGTTTACTTATAAGTGGTGAAGATATGATGCTATTGTAAGTTTACGGTTAAGAATCCTTTTGTGCATTGATTTGAGAGTTCCTACACTTTCCACCCTAAACATTTTAAGTACACTGAGTGAATTATTAGTGAGGGTGTAAAATGTTTCCTTTTGATTTAAAAATATTATATAAGTATTACTATATTGACTTATGAGGGTTGCTTCTAGGATAACTTGAATTTAATTATATGTTAATTTGATTGATATGATTTGATGATTTAGAGTGTGGATGAACAACTCAAGGTTAATAAGGGATGAATGTTTGTAAGTTTGATGATTTAGCCTATGATTTTCTTTAGGACGAGCAAAGATTTAAGTAAGGGGATGCTTAACAAATGATTAATTGATTACATATATATACTGATATTTAGTGTGTTTTGCTTATTATTTAAGAGTTTCATAGTTTTTTTTTACATTTATTTTTCTTCAATTATGTTTTTAGGTGATAATTACCTTTATAGATCAAAAGGAGAAGTATTCAGGTGAAATCGTGGCATGGAATGGAAGAATTTGAGCAATTTTGGTGATACACAATTGTGTATAGTGATCATGTAAGTCATTGTAAACATATGAAACTTCAAAGAAACTATTTTTCCCTTATGAACATACACGATTATTTATGTTACCCATATAAGCTTCTACAACCATGTAAAGTCACAAATTAAAGGTGTTTTAAGATACATGATCATCTACACGACTGTGTAAGTGAATATGTATGTTCCATAAACCCTATATTTCACTATAAAAAGGATATTATTGAAGGTATGAAAGGGGGAGGAAATTAGAGTCATCAGAGACACCTAAAAAGGAAGAAGAAACAAAAAAGGGGCAGTAGATTTTCCAACAAAAGGAAAAAAAAATCAAATTCATTCTTAACTCATTTTTTATTTCCTTGTTGTTGTTAAATATTCATGATGATTATTTTGGATCGAAAAATTGGATTGATTCACTTACGTTATGTTGTGCAGAGAGAGCTGGTATTCCAATAGACCTTTAAAAATTAAAATAATAGGCAATTAAAGAGAGATCTTAATTATTTATTAGTTATCTATAGGATTGCTTCAAATCCAATTGAGTAGTTAAGAGTAATTTTGAGATGAGAGATTGCAACTCAACTCTTTCAAATGGGATTACTTAGTTAGATCTTAAGAAAGGGTACTCACAACTATAGGCTATCTAGGATCAAGTGTGATTGAATCAAAAAGGTAAATGGAAAACAAATAAGGATAGAAGTAATTCCTAGCTTTCATTATGAATCAATCAACTGATTTCACTACTACCTAGAAAATAGTTGTACATAGCTTATTTACTAATTCTTTTTTCAGTTAATTTTTAGTTAATCATCTTATTGATTACTTTAAGCAAAGTTTATAAAAATTTTTGGGTGACTATATAATCCTTATGGGAATGATATCTTTTATGTTGTAAATTACAATCTATATACTTGTAGTATTGAAAGTTTTTTATATAAAACTATCAACAGTGGACTATCAATAATGGACTAGTTGGAAAGGAATGATGTGTAAAACGTAGACGAGGTAGCAGACTTAGAGAAATATTTAAGAGGAAGTTGCAAGGACCAGGAGAACAAATATGAAAAAACATTATATATTAACTAGCTTTAGTTTCAACATCGTTTTTTTTTATTTGAACCCTAAATCCCTATTGTTAATTGATTTCTTTCATTAGTTATTTTTTTCTTTTTATTAGTTTATCAGTTTAATTACCTTAAAACAAATCTTTGGTTTTATTTTATTTGTTTGTTTAACTAGCATTAATACTATTAGTAACTAGTTCTTTATAAGATTAATACTCTAGAACCACTCCAATTTTATTTAGTTATCTATAATTGACTCTGTGTGTTTTTAGATAAATATTAGATCAAGTTTTTATCATAGTCTTTGGAGAACCACTATAAGAGTTAAGACATTTAGTAACAACTTTTTTGCGACTAACTATCATTTCATCACAGATATGAGATTTTTGTGACAAAACAATTGATTGACACTAGTATTTGGATTAACTGTGATGATTTATTTATTTTATCACTAATGGTAATTCTAACAATTTAGTATCTTTCATAATTAAATTGTCACTATTAATATATTAATAGTGTCAAAAAAATTTATCAATAAGTTATATTACTAAAAGCATATGCAATTTGGCTCCAAAGTAATTTTAGCGAGAATGAATTGTAATTGTGATAAAATATATGTTGGTCACTAATATTTTCTATTCGTTGTTACAAAACATAGTTTGGTCGCTAATATTTTTCTCTTGCTTTTTATTATGAAAACTTTTGTCAACAAAAATTCAATTAGTTAGTGTCTAATTAATATTGTCACAAAAACGGAACTATCACTATGGTCATTATTATTAGTAATTTTTGTGACAAAAAATTTATTGTCACTTGATCATCAACTTTTTGTTAAAAAGATTATTTTCAATGTAAACCTAACAATTAATGATAACTATTTCTTGTCATAACAACATACTAAAATTAGCTACTCTAATGATTAATTTGCCATTATTGTACAAATTTTACGGACTATAAACTACTTGTCACAATTTTTCTTTAATATTATTATCTACAAACAAATTCAAACATTTTCTTATAAAATATTTAAACTACACATTTGCTCCGTTTCTTGAGCATCCTGACAAGTTTACTGCTGTATACAAAAAGCTATCAGCCTTTTTCCTTTGCGACCCGTTGTTACTCTGCTTAATATTCTTACACAACTACCAGTATAAGACAAGGCCATTAGAAATTTTTTTACAACATGATAAATCAACCTTTTACAAAAGCCTCTGTCACTAGAATCTCACCTTACCTGACACAACAACCACTTTCGCTTGCATGCCTCTTGAGTAAATTCTCAGTGGACACTTATGTGTTGACAGGCATAGATAAAATTTACTACTACTTCTAATTGGCCCACAGTGTATTCTTGTGCAAGATTCACCAAAATATTATTCTAATGAGTTTAACTCAAATCAATCATTAATTTTTTTTCATTTTTTTATTATTTAAGCACTTATAATGCTCTCTTCGATTGGTAAATAAGATTATCTTGGCTAGCTTCTGCGTTTGCTGCATCTAGTTTTTTTTTCCTGGTGGCCTCCTTTCGTTTAGGAATTCCAAGGGCTTTTTAGGGAAGTAACTAAGGAAAGTATGGGGGCCGCGAGTTAGGAGGGATTGCTTTTAATCGTGCGAATGGGATATGAGCAAGCTTTTCTATGCATGCAACATGTAAGAATAAAAAAGGTGATGACATACAGAGAATAGGGTCGTGGAATGTTGAGACCCTCACGGGGAAGTATTTAGAATTAGTAGAGATTTTAGACAAGTGCAAGATACAAATAACCTGCATTCAGGAGATTAAGTGGTTGGGAGCTAAAGCACAGGAGATAGGGGATTCAAACTATAGTAATCGAAAGGTTTGCTGAGGCAGAATGGGGTAGGTATCCTAATGGTTAAGGAACTTATAAACCAAGTGGTGGGGATCACAAGGATAAATGATAGGATTATAGTGGTTAAAATTATTATTAGCAATGGTGTTCTCAACTTAGTATGTGCATATGAACCTCAAGCTAGTTTAGGTGAACAATAAAAACTTCTATTATGGGCGACGTTGGATGGAGTGATTCAACAAATTCCTAATACGAAGCAGGTTATCTTAGGAGATGATTTTAATAGGTATATATGGGTTGTTTCAGAAGAGTATATAGGGACTCATAGGGGCTTCAAGTATGAAACTAGAAATGAAAGTGGAAATACCTTATTAGATATAGCCATAGTGTTGGAGTTATGTAAATATAGTACCCTGGAAAGCAAGTGTATTTACATGTACCTCAATCTTCTTCAGTTACAGTTTTGTAATGGAAATATTTATTATTAATAAAATAAAAGAGTTTGGTTTTAATGAGCATT
>JANZXR010025294.1:0-14958 GCA_027575705.1 Erythroxylum echinodendron
CACTTATCACTTTATAAGGAGAAGCTTCGTGAATGAAGACCAAGAAGGCAAATAAAACACTTTTTAATGAATAAACAAGTGGGTCACATGTCAACCTCTCATTCCCTCACTTATTTTCCTTCCAAATTCAATTCCAATTTTTCTCCAAAATTTCAATGGCTCAATTCAATAATTCCTAAATTCATATGTCTAAGTTTCCAGTGCCATTGGACAGTCATTTTCTCTACTGGTAAACCCCTATTCTGTCACTTGACAGTTTTTCGGGTCAGGAAATGACTCCGAAAAATTTCAGAAAAATTTCTAAAAATCTCTAAAAATCAGAAAACCCCAATAACCCTCTCCGATACAATTTTTCATTCACACAAAGCAAAATTTTCATAAATCATATTTATTCACACCAATATCGAGAAATGTCATGAATGCATGTATAATCATTTACATGTGCAAAATTCTCTATTCACTATTCATGTGCATATATGAATGCATGAACATAGCAAAACAATATTAAACACTCCTAACCCGTTCCAAATTACTATTTTACTCTTCCCATTGGTGAGGGGATGTTACAAACGATCTAAGGGAAAACCAAAGATAACAAAGGTTGTTGTTAATCTATGATTAGTAGTTTCTAAGAAAGTTGTGAAAACAATAAGATAATGAAATGTGTTTGATTGTGCGTAGGCTGAGATTGGACCTAGAACCAAATTCTAAAATCATTCATCAATTTTCAAATATTTATGCTTTTTAATTTGATTTGCTTTGATTAACTCAATTTTACTTTGTTTTGTGTTTTGACTCCAACCAAAACCCCATATCCTAAACATAAATTCTTCTCACAATAAAAGTTTTACACATACTCTCTGTTACATCCTGTTTCTATACCAAAGGTTAGGACAAAGGATCCTAAACCAAGATACATGAGAAATAGAAAAGAGAGATTTGAAAATGCATTTCATGTTCATACATAACATACGCATACTTATGCATGACTATTGAATTTGTTACACACATTTCAATGACTATACATGCACTCATTTGACAATTTTCGGGTATAAATAATTATTTTAAAGTAATTATGATATAAATTGTGGTTTATATGTCTTGAATGTTGATTTGATGATAATAATTATTGATTTAGGACTTGTCGTGAAATTTGAAAAATTACTAAAATTTTGAAAATTTTTGGACTAAGAAAAATGCCAAGTGGCAGAATAATTGATAAATGGTAGTAGAAATAAGTGACGAGTGACAAAAGAAATAATTTATATATGATATTAAGATTTAATGACATATGTCATTTAAAATTGGCAGTCAAGTGGATTAGAATTGGGAGACAAATGAACTAGCATTTTTTTAAAAGACCAAAAGAGGACCATGAGTTGTTACTTGCCACACCACTTGTTTTAACCCACAATTTTTATTAAGTGAAAGAAAAACTCTCATTTTTGGTGGTCTTCCACTTGTTATTTGCTTCTCTCTTCGTAATTTTCTCTCACTCCATTTACGATTCTTGCTCTCCACATTCATAACCTTGATTTTTGTTGACAATAAAACCACCCACTTTATGATCCTTTTTATCCTCTTCATCTTGCTACAAAATGATCACTCCTTGAATGATGATAATTGTTTGAAGATAGAAAGCTAGGGTTGAGTGTAGGTTGAAGATCTTGAAGCTTAAACAAGTAAGTAACATGTTATTCTTCTTGAATTGTTGAGTGAAACATGTATGATGATAGCTAGAGATTAATTGATTATGAAATGGTGATGTGTATACATATATATGAATCGTGAGTGATGAAATGGGCATATAAATGTCTTCTTTTTACATTTATAATGATCAATAATTTATAGGATGTTGTAGTGATGATTTAGAGATAGAAAGATCATCAAAATAATGTGGAAATTATGCAGAAAAAATCGACATATAAATAGGGTTTTTTTGCTTTGTTTTTCTTTGTATTAACATGGACTTCTTTGAATGTTATAGAGATGAACTAGAATGAGTTTAAAGCCAAAGGAAAGGCTAGTGTATTGTCTTAAAATGAGAACAAGTAAGATGATAATTTAGAGACAAAGTAAAGATGGAAATGCAGTTAAGGGTGTGCAGAAAATTTTGACATGTAAATGGATCTTTACTTGTTCTGTTTTTCTGGTATAATAATTTGTATCTCTTTGGTTACTTTAGAGATGAGCAAAAATAGGTTTAGAGCTAAAGAAAAAGGGTACTTGGTGTCTTGAAATGGGAAGAATTAGAGTGATAAGTTAGAGATGAAATGAAGATGATAAAGGGAGTTGAACATATGCAGAAATTATGATGAATGTGTATAAGTTTGAATGTTATGTTTTAGGGTTGATGACCAAACATAGATTAAGATTTGGTTGTGGATGATATTGAGTTGAAATGGAAGTGAGAATGAAGGGGAAACAATGAGGAAAATAAGTTAAAAATGATAGATATGCATAAGATGGGTTATATGTAACTTGTAGGAGTTGGAAATCTAGAAATTGGCCAGTAAATGTCCGTTAGGTGGACTTCATATCCATTGGGCAGACATTCTTTGGAATTCTAGGGTTACAGCATCATTCATGTCCGTTTGGAGGGATATAAGTTTGCTGGGCAAACATTCCTGGGACACCTATATAAATGTGCAATATTAACTATTTTTCAGAAAAATCTCTCTTCATAAAAGTTGTAAAAATCGAAGTCCTCTCCAAAACCGTACTTGAATGACCTTAATTTGACATCCACAGTGAAAGTTATGCCTTTTGTCTCAAATCATATACATATATGAATTATTGACTTATCAATGCTTCCCTATGATGCATTTGGACTTAATTAGGCTTGAATCATCTTAAATTGAACCTAGAGTGATGCTTGGATTAAGTGAGTAAATGTGTGATATTTATGAGGTGATAATTGAGGTTACAACTTAGTGAATGAATTATTGTTATTAAGGTACCAAAAGCATGAGTATAATGGGAATGAAGATATTTGTATGATTGTAGTTGTGATTCAAAGGAGTTGAGTAACATGTATTAAGTGAAGGTGAATGACAAGTGATTGATTGATGATATTATAATAACTAAGTTCTTTAAGCTATGAACTTAATCATAAGCTTGACACACACAAATGACGTTGTTAAAAATTAAGTAATGTGATTAAGGATAAATACCCGGAATAGTCAAATTAAGCATGCATTATACATTACACATATACATATGTACAATTGAATATTTATATGATTATGCAATTAGTAACGCATGTGTAATGTGTGTATTGCCTGATGTTCATACACAAGATGGAAAGTTAGCATTCAGACGTTTCCGAATCATGGAAGCAAATGCTAATCTGCACCGTAATATGAGTCGACCTAGATGGTCTTACTTTCATTATTTGTTTTGTTTTAAAATTCTATATTAAATTATGTGATGTGAATGTGTTGATTCCAGATAATAAATGTATGAGGCATTTGATGCATGTGAAAATCATTGGAAGTGCTCCTTGAATGTGAATTTCACAGAATAAATGACTCTTAACTTAAATGTTGAATGTTGGACTAAGGTCTGCTGATAAATGTGAATGAGAATGTGAACGTGAATGTGAAAGTGATGATTGAGCATAATTAATTGACTGAATAAATATGGTGCATTTCATTACATAAATGCATGATAACATAAAGGTGGTTGTGATCAGAATAGCCACCAATAAAGAGCTTAAAGCTCAAAAAGTGAAAAACAACTTAAAGCTCAGAATATGGTAAGAGCCTCTAGCTCACTATGTAAAATGAGCCCCTAACAAATGTAGGACAGTTATTAATGAGCCCAGTATCCATAATAGATACGGGATAGTTACAAACACTCGGTCACAATAATAAAAATTGAAAGTGAGTCTCGTGAGCATTGCATATGCATATGATATGTATGATTTAAATAATTGAAATCAATAGTTTGAATGATTTCTGATGTGAAATATGAATTAAGTGAATATGAAGTATATGTGATTCAAACATGTTGATTAGTGAAATGATGTGAATTACGTGATTACATTAATTGATGTGTTGTATGATTGAGTAAGCCCTCGAGGATGGTCCACTCACTAAGTTCGCAAAACTCACCCCAAAATTTACAACATATTTTTCAGGCTCAGAGTAGACATTCAGTTAGACCTACTGGAGTCTAACCACTGCATTTGAGTAAGGGATAGAGGACAGGGTCAGTTGACATCTGCATACATTTTTTGTTATTTTTGTATTAAAATATGTATTCCGTAAATATTGTACCATGTGTATGTGAATAATTCTAATATGTAATGAATTTATGACCTAAAGTGTTTCGAATTTGTAAAGGACCCAAATGATTACTAGAATTTTGCAATGTGTATATTGTTTGTGACAATTGTGATTGAAAATGTTATAAATAAAATGGGCCATTAATGATTATTAGTTTTCCTAAAAATGCGTGTGATGTTTGAGAAAAAATTGCAATGAGTTTTGTTGACTGCTTTACTGTGCCGCTTTCACAGGGTGCGTGTCCGAATGTTCTCAGGATGTACGAATACGTGCTCAACGGAAGTGGGCTGCTACAATGCTTGATATCAGAGCCCAAGCTTAGTGTCTTACATAGGCATTTTTCAAAATATGTGTCACAATATATGCATTTTAGAAGTGTCATAGCATACGGTGGCAGTTGATCTCCAGTCTGAGTCGCATTTACATGAGTCACACGCATGAGCATTTGTTGAAAGTTGAGATATTAGAAGCAATGAGAGGGATGATGATCTATCAAAGAGAAAAAATGGAAGCTTGTGGATATCTAAAAATAAGAAATACTATATAGTTTGATATGATAGATAAAGATTCACTACGTTTGTATTTGGGGATGTATCATCGAATGTGACATCAATATTGTACTGTGGTGATATATCCTTGAATGTGATGTAAATGTGAATGCATTGTCATAAATTGATTAAGGAAAATAGAGATACAAGTAGAAATGATGAGATTTAAAGCATACAAGCTAATTGAAAGAAAACAAAATTTTTATGTGATATTGAGGGGTGTAACTTGAAATTGAACTGGTTATTTCATTAATGTAATAAGAGTTATGATTTAACCTAAGAATATGTCATTGGATTAGAGATCAGAACTTCATAATGGATGTGCTTCTATTAAATTTGAATTGATCGAGAGCGTAAGATAAGATAAATGATAATTGAAAGATGAGATATACGATAGCGATATATGTAGAAGTTTTCAAGGTTATGTTGACTAGTTATTATGTGTGTTATCTGATAATGTGGTTACATTGGTGTATAATGTTATTGAGCGCATATGTAATATATACTTAGAGATGATATAGGAGGTGACCTATAATTTATTAAATGTTCTTAAGTCTTAGTCCCCATAGCCAAACTTATGAGATGAATCAGAGTGGCACATGGAAGTGTTTATATTGATTAATTGAGGATATGTTATTGATTAATTGAGGATATGTTAAAACTATAAATGATGTTGATGAATTTGAGGAAAAAGGAAGGAAAAAGAAGCAGGGTACGATCATGGCATAGTCCTCATGATCATGGCCGAGATTAATTGGATATGTCACGATCGTGGCAGAGTCCTCACAATCGTGGCCAGTTTCACAAGCCTCTGTCATGATTGTGGGAAGGCCCACCACGATCGTGAGCAGGCACAAAGGGAGAGATGTTGTCTATAATCAATTGAGATTAATTAGAGACTTTTCAAAAATACATCTCTAGATAAGATGTGACGATTCTGATGGTACATATTGAAGTATAAGAGTAAATGAATCTGCCTATTACTTCACTGAGTTTCATTATAAAGAGTAAGGTGTGATTGTAATTGATCTTATTGAGGTATTATGAATGGCTGAAAAGTAATAATGAATATGGTTGATTGATAAAGAGTATGTAAAGAATATAGATGATCGAGAAGAGAAATTTTCTTTTGATAGAGAATTTCGCCGAATTAGGTTAAGTAGACCAGATGGTTTACTTCTAAGAATGAACGATGATGAAACAAATTAGAAGTGAATATTGGAGTCCTATTTCTAACCAAGACTCAAGCATAAGAAGTTGAATATGTACTAAGAGTGCATGCATTCTGTTTGATGTAAAGTATCCAACTTTGTGATTGGATTCTTGAAGTTGAGGTAACACTATTGCAATTGCGAGAAAAACTTAGGTCCACACTATATTCTATGCTAATATGTTCAGAAGATGTAAGTTAGATTTGACAGTTATGTTCACAAAATTGAGACTTGCAAATAAATTGAAATGTGTGGGGAAACTAGTATGAAAGAACAGACATTAGAATAAGTTAATGAGAAACTAAAAGGAATCGAACGAATGGAGAAAGTCATTCGAGAAAATAAGTCAATTGGGAGACTGAGAAAAACATGAGGTAACATTACCTCATTTGAGAAATTAGTTAATTAAGAATTTTGAGAATTAGTTATGGGCTGTTGAGTTAATTGTGATACCTGTGGGGGTTAACAAATGCTCAGACAACAGTCATGGCATTAATGAATAAAGTGTTCTAATTTTATTTGGTTCGATTAGTGACTGTGATCATAGATGATATATTGAATGTATTCGAAAAGTTGAGAAGACTAATTTGAACACTTGAGGTTAGCCTTACTTATCATGAAGGAGAAACAATTATATGCTAAGTTTAACAAGAGTGAATCTTAGCTTGATCAAGTAACATGTTGGGTTATATAGTGTTTAATCATGGCATATTAGGAAACCTAAAGAAAATGGAGTTAATAATGAAACGAGTAACTCTGAGGAATATAAGAGATTCGGAGTTTTCTAGAATTAACTAGATATTGGATATTATCAGAGGTTGTTAAGGAGTTTTTATTGATCATGCCCTTTGACAAGACTTCTAAGGAAAAATGTGTTATTCAGATGGATTAATGAATGTAAAAAGAAATTTTAGGAATTAAAAACACCGATGTAATTATATCATCTGGATATGGAGATTTTGTATTATATAATGATGTTTCATACCAGAGATTAGGATGTAATCCAATGCAGCATAATGATGTGATTTTGTATACATCGAGACAACTAAAAGTCTCATGAGTTTATTATTTGATACTTGATTTAGAATTTGTTACAATAGTAATTGCCTTGAGAACTTGGAGACATTATATGTATAGTGAAACATTTTGGATATATATAAATATATAGATCATTAAAGTTTGAGGTAATTATTGAGTTTGAAAGAATTGAATACGAGAGACAATGGATAGAGTTACTTGAAGATTATGATGTACAAATGAGTATTACCCAGTAAGCTAGTGTTGTAATTTGATGCATTGAAGAGAAAATTCAATAGCAGTGAATCACAAATTTAGATATTGAGGTTACCAAATTTATTACAATAAAGAGCATTGAACAGACACATATTATTATCTATATTGAAATTAGGATCAATTTTACATGAAAGGATTAGAAAAGACCAAAAGCGAGGATTCAAAATGAGTGGATCTTATTGAGAAATTGAGCATGAATCCAAATTTTGAGTTTGAATTAAAAGATGAAACTTATGATTGAGGCAAGAAATATGTGTATTTGATGTAGATGATTAACAAAAGAGATTTTTGCGTAAAGAGCAGCCTATGCTGTACATCTTGGTAGTAATACGCTAAAACATTATTTAGCGGCTAAGGAAGTAGAAGCAAGTGACTGAACGTTTGATTTGCCAATAGTCCTAACTGTTGGAGATATGCTTAGTGTATATATTTTGGAGTTCTTAGGAACAAGAGATTAACATATAGTTCTAATTAAGTTTGACTCGGTAGGACATCATATGAGGCGTTATGCGATAGAAAATATCGTTTGCCTTTATATTGAGATGAAGAAGGCCTAAGAATAGTTAAAGGTTAGAATTGATTTGAGATGATATTGATAAGTGAAATTGATATGCAATAGAAATTAAGGGATTCAACAAAGATAAACGAGTTAGGAGGATCAACACCGAAGATAGGGAAGATGGAGAGATAGATAAAATGTTTATGAAAGTACCACCTTGGCAAGGTGTGCTAAAGTTCTGTAAAAAGGGTAACTAAGACTGAATTGTATTAGTCTATATGAAAGTATTAAGGAAAAATAGGACCATTAACTTATGAGTTGGTCTGATCAATAAAAGATAGATTAGATTCCCAATATGTTATATGGAAGTATGTCTAAGAGATGTAAGTATGATCCAGTAGATGTATTATTAACACAGGAAATGAAACTTGCGAGTAATATGAGATATATTGAGGAATCAATTAAGATAAAGGGATATTTGAATAAAAAAACTGAAAAATCAAGTGATTCCATCGACTATAGTTAATTGGAAGAAAATGTTAGAGTAAAGTAGTTACCTGGGAACTGGAGAAACATATGAGGAATACAATACCCCTATTAAATTGATCAATTGGATAAGAATTTCAAGGATGAAATTCATTAGGGGGAGAATTGTAACATCCTGTTTCTATACCAAAGATTAGGACAAAGGATCCTAAACCAAAATACATGAGAAATAGCAAAGAGAGATTTGAAAATGCATTTCATGTTCATGTATAACATAAGCATACTTATATGTGACCACTGAATTTTTTGCACACATTTCAATGGTTGTACATGCACTCATTTGACAATTTTTGAGTATAAATAATTATTTTAAAGTGATTATGATATAAATTTTGGTTTATATGTCTTGAAAGTTAATTTGGTGATAATAATTATTGATTTAGGATTTTTCGTGAAGTTTAGAAAATTACTGAAATTTTGAATATTTTTGGGACTAGAAAAAATGTCAAGTAGCAGAACAATTGATAAATGGTAGTACAAATAAGTGATGAGTGACAAAAGAAATAATTGACATATGATATTGGGATTTAATGACATATGTCATTTAAAATTGGGAGTCAATTGGATTAGAATTGGGAGACAAATGGACTAGCATTTTTTTTAAAAGACCAAAAGAGGACCATAAGTTATCACTTGCCATACCACTTGTTTTAACCCACGATTTTTATTAAGTGAAAGACAGACTCTCATTTTTGGTCTTTCACTTGTTATTTGCTCCTCTCTTCGTAAGTTTCTCTCATATTTATCTTCTTCATTTATTCATCTTCTCCATTTAAGATTCTTGCTGTCCATATTCATAACCTTGATTTTTGTTGACAATAAAACCTACCACTTCAAGATCCTTGTTATCCTCTTCATCTTGCTACAAAATGACCCAAATCACTCTTTGAATGATGATAATTGTTTGAAGGTGGAAAGCTAGGGTTGAGTGTCGGTTGAAGATCTTGAAGCTTAAACAAGTAAGTAGCATGTTATTCTTCTTGAATTGTTGAGTGAACATGTGTGATGATAGTTAGAGACTAATTGATTATGAAATGTTGATGTGTATATATATATGAATCGTGAGTGATGAAATGGGCATATAAATGTCTTTTTTTTACATTTATAATTATCAATAATTCATAAGATGTTGTAGTGATAATTTAGAGATAGAAAGATCATTAAAATGATGTGGAAATTGTGCAGAAAATTTGACAAATAAATAGGGTTTTGCTTTGTTTTTCTTTGTATTAAGATGGATTTCTTTGAATGTTATAGACATGAACTAGAATGAGTTTAAAGCCAAAGGAAAGGCTAGTGTATTGTCTTAAAATGAGAAGAAGTATGATGATAATTTAGAGACAAAGCAAAGTTGGAAATGGAGATAAGGGTTTGCAGAAAATTTTAACATGTAAATATGGATCTTTACTTGTTTTATTTTTCTGGTATAATAATTTGTATCTCTTTGTTTGTTTTAGAGATGAGTAAAAATGGATTTAGAGCTAGAGAAAAAGAGTACTATGGTGTCTTAAAATGGGAAGAAATAGTGTGATAAGTTGATGGTGAAATGAAGGAGATAACGGGAGTTGAACATGTGCAGAAAATTATGATGAATGTGTGTAAGTTGGAATGTTATGTTTTTTTTAGGTTGATGTCCAATCATAGATTATGATTTGGTTGTAGATGATACTGAGCTGAAATGGAAGTGAGAATGAAAGGGAAATAATGAGGAAAATAAGTTGAAAATGATAAATATGCATAAGATGGGTTATATGTAACTTGTAGGAGTTGGAAATCTAGAAACTGGCCAGTAATTGTCCGTTAGGTGGACTTCATGTTTGTTGGGTAGATATTCTTTGGAATTCCAGTGTTCCAGCTCCGTTCATGTCTGTTTGAAGGGATATAAGTCTGTTGGGTGGACATTCTCGAGACTCCTACATAAATGTGCAATTTTGCCCTTTTATCGGTAAAATCTCTCTTCAAAGTCTTCACAAAAGTTGTAGAACTCGA
This sequence comes from Erythroxylum echinodendron, assembly GCA_027575705.1. Lineage (NCBI taxonomy): Eukaryota > Viridiplantae > Streptophyta > Magnoliopsida > Malpighiales > Erythroxylaceae > Erythroxylum > Erythroxylum echinodendron. The sequence goes on from JANZXR010025294.1 coordinate 10,376, forward strand.
TGTCCTATTCAAAATCATACTTGAATTACCTTAATCTGACATCCATAGTGAAAGTTATGCCTTTTGTCCCAAATCATGTACATATATGAATTATTGACTTATCAATGCTTCCTTATGATGCATTTGGACTTAATTAGGCTTAAATGAAGCTTAAATTGAACCTAGAGTGATGCTTGGATTAATTGAATAAATGTGTGATATGTGTGAGGTGATAATTGAGGTTACAACTTAGTGAATGAATTATTGATATTAAGGTACCAAAAGCATGAGTTTAATAGGAATGAAGATATTCATATGATTGTAGTTGTGATTCAAAGGAGTTGAGTAATATGTATTAAGTAACGGTGAATGAGAATTGGCTATTATGAGAGCATATAATGCTAGAAAAGAAGTGAAAAGTGATTAATTAATGATATTAGAATAACTAAGTTCTTTGAGCTATGAACTTAAGTGTAAGCTTGACACACACAAATGATGTTGACGTGATTAAGGATAAATACTTGCAATAGTCAAATTGAGCATGCATTATACATTACACATATACATATGTGTACAATTGAATGTTTATATGATTGTTCAATTAGTAACACGTGTGTAATATGTGTATTGCATGATGTTGATACACAGGATAGAACGTCAGCATCTAGAAGTTTCTGAATTATGGAGCGTATTGTGAGTTGACGTAGATGGTATCACTTTCATTGTTTGTTTTGTTTTAAAATTTTGTATTGAATTATGTGATGTGAATATGTTCATTCTAGACAATAAATGTCTGAGGTGTTTGATGCATGTAAAAATCATTAGAAGTGCTCCTTGAATGTGAATTTGATTGAATAAGTGACTCTAAACTTAAATGTTGAATGCCAGACCAAGGTTTGATGATAAATGTGAAGGAGAATATGAACATGAATGTGAAAGTGATGATTGAGCACAATTAATTGACTGAATACATGTGATGCATTTCATTATATAAATACATGATAACATAAATGCAGTTGTGACTAGAGTAGCCACCGAAAAAGAGCTTAAAGCTTAGAAAGTGAAAAAGAGCTTAAAGCTCAGAATGTGGTAAGAGCCTTTGGCTCACTATGTAAAATGAGCCCTATATCCCCAACAGATAAGGGACAGTTACTAATGAACCCGATATCTACAATGGATACGAGACAGTTACAGGCACTTGGTTACAATAATAATAATTGAAAGTGAGTCTTATAAGCATTACATATGCATTTGATATGTATGATTTAAATGATTGAAATAAATAGTTTGAATGATTTCTGATATGAAATATGAATTAAGTGAATATAAAGTGTATATGATTCAACATGTTGATTAGTGAAATGATGTGAACTACGTGATTACATGAATTGATGTGTTATATGATTAAATGAGCCATCGACGATTATCCACTGACTGAGCTCGGAAAACTCACCTTAAAATTTGCAACATATTTTTCAGGCTCAAAGGAGACACCCAGTTAGACCAACTGGAGTCTAACCACTGCATTTGAGTAAGGGATAGAGGTCGGGATTAATTGGCATCAGCATATATATTTTTTATTTTTGTATTAAATTATATATTCTGCAAATACTGTACCATATGTATGTTAATAATTCTGATATATAATGACTTTATGAATGAAAGTGTTTCGAATTTATCAAAGGATCAAATGATTACTGGAATTTTGCAATGTTTATATTGTTTGTGATAATTGTGATTGAAATTGTTATAAATAAAATGGGTGATTAATGATTATTGGTTTTCTGAAAAATGCATGTGATGTTTGAGAAAAAATTGCTGTGAGTTTTGTTGACTGCTCTAGCATGCCGCTTTCATAGGTGCGTGTCCGAATATCCTCGGAATGTACGGATATGTGCTCGGTGGAAGTGAGGTGCTACACTCTCTGTGGATATGATCCCTACTCACCACTACTATAAAATTAGTTATGTAGAGTTAGGCTTATTTTGTGGTGCATTCAACACGCATCAACAATTTTGGCGTTGTTGTCAAAGAGCATGGTGCTTTAGTTTTTATTCTTGATTTTAATTGGCATTTTGTATATATTTGTTTATAATTAGTTTTTACACTTATTTATTGATCTTTTCACATTTGTTTTTGTGTATAAAAGGTATACAGAGTATGTCACTGCTGGATATCATCAATGTTATTAATGGAAACTTTTCCCATAACCCATATTCTCAATCCTATAAACAAGTTTGAAGTAATCATATGAACTTTAGTTATGGAGGGGATAGCTAGTAAGACTACTTCCTAGATATACTATAAGATGCACAATAATTCTCATATAGACCACACACGTCTTATTATAAATCAAGTACATATATGGAAGATCTAGTTAAGTCTATTGCCACTAATACTCTATATTTCTAGCAGGATGTAAGGCAATTTTTACAAGATACAAGGTCTAACGTCCAAAATTTAGGGAGCCAACAAAATTCACGTACATCTTTGGAAGATTTAGTTAATTCTGTTGCTGCTAATACTCTGTAATTTCATCAATATGTAAAATGCTCCAACAAGAAGCAATGTTTCAATTCTCGACCTCGATAAGTTAGTTGGGTCAAATGGCAAGAACTATGAATGAACTAGAATCACAAAGTGAAGAGAAGCAATCAGCTTAACTCAAGGTGTATCCAATGAGCATTAGTGTGGAAACCTAGCTGGAGAATCTTAAGAGGACTTCTCAAAGGATTGCATATGAATAAGAAGTTAAGAAGGAGCTCAAAGGAGAAAAGGATATATCATTTAGCTCGAAGTTGAGTACTGAGCCCCTAATTGTTGTTAAGAGTAACCTTTCACCTTTACCTAACGGGTTTAAGAAATTGAACAAGGAAGAAAAGGGTGAAAAAATATTTGAGATATTCTAAGAGTGCAGGGACTCGGTAGAGATTAAGAGTATAAAGATAAGGAAGACATTGAATGTAAGTGGTCATCAACTTAGGCCATATCTGAAGAACCTTGAGTAGAGGAAAAGCAAGTTGTGACATCTGAAGATCATAATTTTGTCATGTGATAAGGAAAAGAAGGAGTTGAGTCAGTGAAAATAAACAAAGGCACGCCTTAGGAGGTAACCTAAGGGAAGTTTATTTCTTTTCCTTTACATTTGTGAATTTATTAGGATATGTATGTGTGTTTTTAAATTTGTTTGTTTCTAACTTATTTTTGAGTTTTAAAATGAAAAGAGAGTGATCTAACTCTTCAGACTCAACTTCACTCTTTCCTCCCTTTACTAAATAACTAAATGAACCATGCCTTTAATATTATCTTCAGTCTCTTGAATAATTTTTCTCGACTAGTTACATATGCTATCTAAGAGGTAAGCAAGCCTACTTTCTAGCCTTTAATATTATCCTTCCTAAATTATAATAATATAAAAAAAGAAAAATGAAAAGGAAACTTCCTAAAATTCAGCAATAATAAGCATGCAGCCCATATTTAATCCAAACTCAACTTACTTATCATTTAGCCCGTCAAATCCAAGTATTAATGCTTCATGATTATCTCCATATACTACAACATTCTTGAATGCTCTCACATCATTTGATACCATTATATGCATTTGGTTAGTTAAGAAAATAAATCTAAATGTGTTTTCGTTTTTTTAGAATTGAACTTAATTGGAATTTGTTATAAGAGTTGAATGAAAAGGAAGACAGATGAAAAAGAACTTGAGTTCATCCCTTCTAAAGTTGCAGCACCAAATAGATTAACAAAAAGGTCATTCCTAATCTTGCAAGAATTGAATTCAAACAATCAAATCAGAAGTTAAACATGAACAAATTAACAATTGAGCAATAAACACACACAATGGAAATCAACCAAGAATTTACCAAGTTATGAGAAAAGGGATTTTATATATCATTAATACTAACCTAGCTGATTATGTGTTAATGGGGTGTTGGTTCTAGATGATCCTAGGGTTGATTACTCACTCTTGAGTTATAACCATTAAACCCTAATTTATAAACCCTAATTGGATTATGAAATTTGTAATATCTCAATTCACAAATTATTCAAAACCCTAATTACATTTGAAGTACTCTAATAAACTATTGGAATATCATATGAAATCTCTCTTTACATAATTACCAATATGATTTATCATGGTTTCTATTAAATCACCTAACTCTCATTAATCAAATCTAATCATTTTTCATTTAGTTCATGCTCTCAGTTTATTATCGAATTATGCAAGAATGCAATCAAATCACGACATTCATCCAATAAACATAATCAACTAAATTATTATTAAATCAAAATAAAATCTCAAAGAAAAGTTAGAACATCATCAAAATTATACCATTTATCATCATAAAATTCATCCCAATGTGTAATGGATCATCACAATATGTTAAACTAGATTGCACCATCCTTTGCATGTCTTTAGCTAGGTTTCCATCAAAAGTTACTTCCTTGCACACTAGTTGTAACACCCCACCCTCGTTGGATCCGAACCCGATATCGATGGTGATACCCGAATCCGTATCCCGCGAGAATGGCATGTCACATCACTTACCATTTAAAAACTCGGTATAATTTTTTTTTGAATTTAAAACTCTTAT
>JANZXR010025354.1:0-14955 GCA_027575705.1 Erythroxylum echinodendron
ATTGTAATATTTTAAATACTGTATATTGTTCTTAATTTTATATTTTTAATAATGATTGTCTTTTTCATATAAATTGTAGTTATTATTTATATGGGAAATATCTGAAAATTATTGTTATTTCATATTAATTGTGATTATTATTTATTATTTTGATTTTTAAAGACCAAGTTAAAAATATACAGTACAACTGTACAGTATGACAATGGACTATTTTGCAATTTTTAAAAAAATTCAGGGACTGTTTTATAAATTTAAAAAATTATCCGAAACGGTACCCAGTATTAACCGGTACCGGTACAGTACTATACTAGAACCCAATCCGGTACCGAGTCCAGTACGATATTCATATCTTTGAATAGAAGCAATATCTATATATCAAGAGGCAACTCCACTTTAGTTGAAAATTTAGCTAGCATAGGATTACTAATTAGACGTAAAGTTTTTAATGGAATAGAATGATTTATAATAGAACGGAATATAAATAGATCTAATATTAGAAAAATGTTGTTTGAGAGGGATAGAATGGTTCATAATGTAATATAGTGAAATGTTGTTTGGAAGAAAGATAGAATGTAATGTAATGTATGTATAATAATAATAAATGACTATTCTATCCTTAATAGAACAACACATATGTTAATAATTGTATTGCCTTATTGCTTATTGTTAAGGTTAAGGGTATAATTGTTATTATAAAAAATTATCGAAGATATATTAGATACTACATATTTATCATTTTACGTTCCATTCTAAACCTTTCAAATTGGAGGTAACTTATTTTTACTGTTTAGGAAAAAATAGGATACAATGTGAAACCCTTCCCTTTTATCATATTTTATTATATTCTATTATAAACCATCCTCTCAAATGATAGAATAATATTACATTTTATGTCATTTCATTACTAACCGCTCTACCAAACATAACCTATTAGGTATATACAAGTAAACGACATATTTTAGGTCTAAGTTATGACAATGGCTAGAGGGTGAAGCAACCGGTAAAGTTGCCTATTTGTGATCATAAGATCATAGGTTTAAGTCACAGAAATAATCTTTTTGTAAAAGTACAAAAAAAGGCTACATACATTATGACCCTCCCTATAGTCTTATAACGGAACCACTAAATTTAGCTATTGAATTACAAATTGAGAAGAACTGTGGCTATCGTATAAAACCACCAAATAACTTTTAAGACAAAGGCAACCTTATAAATGTGGTATTCATGCCTATTCAAAATAAGAATCATAGTATTCTTATTTTGACAAAATGGACGGCCATTAGTAGATTTATTAGTATGAACTGAACAATTAACAATGTATGAACCAAAAAAGCAATTACATAATTTCGTCAATTCGGAATAATGTTTACTTTGTGATAATTTAAGATGTAAAAAGCATCTGCTTTTGCCTTTTTCTAGTCTTTTTTGCTGTAAAAGTAAAGAGAAGTATAGATCCTGCCCTTCGCCCACATCATATGGATGCACAAATTATGGCCAAAGTGACTGCCAACCAAAAACATTTTGTATATAACTTCGTTTCAATATGTTTCTTCTTCTTCTTTTTCTTTTGCGTAATATTTAAGATGGTAAACTTAAGTTTTAAAGATTAAACCGGTTCGAACGATTTAATATTAAAAATCTTGAATTGCCTTACTTTTTTTGTTTAGCTTTTAATTTTCGATTTTAGTTAATTTAATATTTTTTATTGTTAAATACGAAGTTAAATTTTGTGTATAACCTAGTTTCAACGTTTCTTCTTCTTCTTCTTTTTTTAGGTAATATTTAAGATAGTAAACTTACATTTTAAAGACCAAACCGGGTCGAACAATTAAACAATAAAAATCTTGAATTGTCCTATTTTTTGTTTAGTTTTTAATTTTCAATTTTATTTAATTTAATAATTTTTATTATTAAAAAATATTAAATACAAAGTTAAATTTTATATATAAGTTCGTTTCCATGTGTTTCTTCTTCTTCTTTTAAGTAATATTTAAGATAGTAAACTTACATTTTAAAGACCAAACCGGTTCGAACGAATTAGCATTAAAAATGTTTAATTTCCCTACTTTTTGTTTAGTTTTCAATTTTCAATTTTATTTAATTTAATATTTTTTATTATTAAAAACTAATAAATTTATTAATTAATCGATCAATTTTTATAAACTAATCAATTTTTATAAACAAAAATAAACTAATTAATTTATATTTACCTTTTTAATTAAACTTTAAATTTTTTATTAAGTAAAAAAATCTTTTTTAATTATTTTTTAAATCTTCAATTTTATTCTATCAATCTTTATAATAATTTAACACTAATTAAACTTTTTAAACCTTAAATATCTTGCATGAGTTTAGAGGTTTATAAAAAGCAAAGAATATTTGTAAGACGCGTTTACAGTTTTTATTTACCCACAATTACAAGATTACCCTCGCATACGCCTTATATTCCTTCCTCCCTCTTCCCTTGCTCGTCCAAGAAAACAGAAAACGACCCACACCTGTCTGAGAGAGAAATAAGGGAAAGTTGGTGTTGTAGTGAGAGAATAGAATGGGCGATGAGATTGCAAAAGGTGGTGGGAGGCGGCGGAGGTTGTGGATGTTCAGGAAGTTGAAACTCAAGGAGGCATGGGGATGGCGATGGAGTTTTTGGAGGCCTTCGTTTAAGTGGAAGAGGCACGCGTTGCAGCTTTGGTTGATTGATGATTTGTTGTTCAAGATTGTTTCTGTTCTTGAGGCCATTGTCTTGGTGGCCAATCTCTGTTTCTTCTATATATGTTGTGGCTGCCACATGTGATCCGACGGAAGCACTTTCTATTATATTGGGTTTTAGTTTTCTTCTTTGTGGGGGATATATAAAGAAGACATGGGAGACATTTGTAGTTCAAATCAATCTTGGTTGCTGGTTCTGTCTCTGATATATTAAAACAATTGACATTGACTACCATATCTGATCGCCATTAATGAATGTTTACAATTCTTCATCGTCTTCCTCAACATTTTGATTGTTCGGGTGATTATGTTTTTGAGCTCTGTACATGTCAGCGACCTGAAAAGAAGAGATAGAAGGCACTAAGAAAGCAAGATAATGGTCGCTTTCATAAAGCAAGACCATCCATTACCTGATCAGATGTAGTAGCTTGCTCTGGATTCTTATCTTCTCGGACTTTAACTAGACGTGGAAACCGGAGAGAAATACCCTGACGCAAGAACATTAAAATAAGAAGATGCAACTGAAGAGATTCCCACGTTTATTTCAAAATTGCTCAATCAACAAGAATATAAAAATCATCCAAACTGGGTACAGATTGAGAATAATGTAAATAGCTCACAGATATCAGATATGAGGCTGAATAAAATCTGTGGTCTTTACTACAGAATCTAGAAGTATAATAACTTTTACCCTAAGCAAGATCACCGCTACGTTAAAGATGCAGGAGCCAACAGGAACTTCATAGACATTGACATAGACTTGGTGTGTATTCATTAAAGATACCCAAGTTGTTTAGACTTCAATTGTGTTTCCATGTTGTAGAATTCAGTTAGAATACCATTCACGGAATGCCTCAGTAAACAGTGGTAAAACCAGAAAAGCATAACACTGATACCTAGTTGTAGAACATATCTTATGTCAGAAAAATGTGACTAACTGGTTTCTAATCTTTCTTTAATGAAGAATGAAACTTAGTTAACAAATGAACAGAGATAAACCTTGTCAGCATCAACATCACCAATTGCAGCACGATGAACTGGACTGATAGTCAAGTCAGCAGCCTTCACCTCCCATACCTGTTTGAACATAAGAAAATAATAACTCAGATAAATGATATGCTTGGAAAAATCAACATCCCATTATACAATAAAATTGATGTAATAGAGCCTTTTAGCAATGTCCTTGATCGACTTCATTCTACCAGCTAAGAGTTTCATATCCCCGAGATTGGATCACATACGAAATAGAAGAAGAACTGCAGCAGAGAAAAATATATATCACATCTACTTTATGACTTAAATCCACAGACCCAGAGACCATAAAGACCATCTTTTTTTTAATTAATCTTGTGTATTAGATAATCCATGATGCAAAATAACATACATCCATAGTAACACTAATTCTTAATTAATAGAACATTCATCTTAAAAGCTTTACAATTAATTCTTTAACTTGTAATAATTGTTTTAACTCATATGGTTCCTTTTTTTAATTCATCTAGGGATAGAATTTTCATTATATTACTAAGAGATCAGTGAAGTTGATCCTGAGGCTGCCGCCTCCACTTCATTAATAAAAGCACGACATAAAACTTGGGAGATCTTATTGATAACAAATTAACAACAGGTTTAGCTACTGAATTCTTTAACACAATGATAATCAACGGGAGAATTCACACAGAGAATCATACTCGGACACACACAAGGTGATTCATAGGACTTTTGTCATGTCAAAATATGAAATAAAAGAGAGTGTAGGATAAAATATGAAATAAAAGAGAGTGTAGGAATAAAAGGTGAACACAAGATTTACGCTATGACCTAAACCCATTGATACAAAAACCAGAAAGACATCTTTTTTTAATTAATCTTATATCACATAGTACTCAAGGTTCTTATTTATAGAAAAAGATGGTGACTATCTTTTGATGATATGAATATAATATCCATCATATTAAAAATATATAATTAATTCTTAGGGTTGGCATTTCAGCATGTGTCTGCCCGGCCTGAAGTCTGATCAGGCTTTTGGTTAGGCTTGGGTTCAAGATGGTCAACCTAGCCTAGCCCAAATGGATTCAAGCCAAACAATTGACGTCAGTTTGTCAAATTTTAACAAAACAAGTGGGCTTTGGGCTGTTTGATTTGAGCCCGATCGGGCCACCCTACTAACTCTTGCAAAGCAAAGGATGACTGCAATAAATCTAGAAATATTATAACAAACGTAAGTAGTTAAATACCAAGAATATTTTAAATTACACTAGTGATACTATGAATATTCTAGATTTCAATTACTGAGTATAAAAATTAATTTAATTAACTTTAACACAACAATCATTCCCCGCTTTTGTTTTATTCAATTTCTGATCTGTTCTAGGATTAGAAATCTGTCATTATTTAAATTCCTCATTGAAGTCTTAAGACAATTTGAAAGATGAAAATTATATATTCCACACCGTCTATAAACAAAGTAATGAGACACTGAAATTCTAAATTCATGTTTATGATTAATGGAAAATAACTAATCATTACTGATTGCAGCTTACTTCAAAACCATCCTGTCAAGCCGTCCACTACGAAGAGTTCAAAGAGGAATTATAGTGCAATAAAATCATAACCTGGTCTCATAAAACAGAAGTTACTGAAATTTTAAAATAGAAGGAAAAGGAAGTTTGAAAAATATTTGATTGTAATTATAAAGATATAAGGAAAATGAAGGTTTATTGAGTTATAAACAAGTCGGTAATGTGAAATTAAAAAAGAGAACTTTATCAAGAGTCATCAGCAAGACATAAGATCTCATAAACCACCAAAACAAATTCAGTCAAATTAAAACAGAAATGAATCACCAGAACAGAGGTGAAACTAAATGTGTATCCAGAAAAAAATAAAAGGAAACAGTTATTACCTCACTGGGCTCAAACCACACATCTGGTTCAATTGTTTCTCCACACCTGTAGTATGGCTGGAAACAGCTAGAATGTTGGTATATTAAAGTCGCAAATAAAAAATCCAGTGAAAGTTCAGCACAGACCTTTGGTGCTGGAATCACTTTAGGACGAAGACTATCGGATCGTTCTTTGAGCATTGCTTCAGTGAATCCAGTGCCTTTAGACCAGAGAAAGATCGAGAGAAATAAATAATACTAATTGTTCAAAACAATTTACATCGTCTTGAGACAATAGAAAGGTCAATTCTCACGCACCTACTTTACATATGCTTTGATATTCTTCGTTCTTGCTGTCATAACAAGCAAGAAGAAAAGCACCATAGAAACCTACAGAAAAATAGCTCCACATAACAAATAAGTAGTTGCTAGCCATGAAATTCACTCTCTTCACTCCACTGATCACAACTCTGTTCCCTCCAAGGGCAAAAAATTCATGCAGAAATTTGACTGAAATACAACATACAAGTGTAATAGTTTTAATCATCAACAAACATATACCTGTGCGTTTCCCACGACCATGGAAAGCAGCAATAGGTACTAGATCCAGTGAGTCACCAAGGCTGCAGAGCGCAGAAGAAAATTTGTAAACTAAATTTATGTAATATATTGCCAATATGTTTTGCCTTACCTTTGCATGTAGTCTTTCTTTAATTTTAACCAGTTATTTGATCGCTTAGAAGGCTCATAGGTGGCATCTCTATTTAAGGTCTTGATAATTAATCCCTCACAACTGCAAAATAAGAAGAGATTTCCATCAAAACCAACAAGATTTCAAGGTGTAGTTATGGGGCACTTCACACACATTCTAACAGTAGTAATTTCTAGCATAGAAGACATATAAAGAATAAGATTTGAAAACAAAACTGGTTTCATCTAACATACAAGTTATTACCAAATAACTAAACAGCCTCATGAAAAAAAAAAAACCTAAACTAAACAAAGGGATCACATCATTTCTAAAACACAAGTGAGTCCTTACTGACTCTTGTTGCTATTAACAGGCAGCACCAGAACGCCTAGAATACCATGCTTTAGTTGCAAAAATATCTTGCTATACCAAACACAAATTTAACAAGTTTTAACACACTTCTATCTACCAATCTCATTATCCAAGTTAATGGTATTAGTAGTAGTGAGACATTTGAATTAAGTTTAAATTGGAAACCAAGTAACAACCATTCCTTTCAAAGCTCCTTAAACGATAAAATTATAGAAAATGGATCTTTTCGAGGTGACACTCGAAAATTAAGTTCGTTATTCATTAATATCAATTCCATAATTCAGATATATACTTAGTGGAATATTTTTTGGGAGCTTTTCACTGATATTGCTCCCAAAACCACTGAAAACTTCAGGTCATCTAGTCACCTTTCATTTACTCATGGCGTCCACTAACAATCAACTACTACTCAATCAAGCTTTCTGCTTTTTGATTTCATCTTCATACTATTTTGAGTTTCATATTCATTAATCCTAATCAACTAAAAGGCTGTGAAGTCTTGAAATTAAAATATTAAGGGTAAAAGAGAAAACTTGCTAAAGGAAACTAGAAAAAAAAGGAGTTTCACATTCCAAGTTTGAGAGTGATTAAAAATTAATTAAATTATAAAAAAAGGAAATCTCGAGGGAAAACATGATTATTTTAGGATTTTCCTATTTAGAATATCATATTTAGTTAGGCATGATCATGGGATCTAATTTTTTTTCCTTTTTAGTTATTAGGGTAACATATACATAATTGGCTCTTTCGTACAATTGTAAACAAGTAATGTAGAAAATATTTTCTCAAATCTCAATTCTCTCAAAAGCGATCAAAATCATGAGATGATTACCTTGCATCAACCGCGGCATCAAGGAAGTTTTGTATTTCCTCAACGTCATTTGATGTTATTGTTGTTGCAAACTGAAAATATCCAGGTTCTTGTTCAAATGAGTCATAAAGACGCTGCAAAAAAAAGAACTGGTAAGCATACCCTAGTTTGGATTTATGTTCAATCTAGACTGAAATTACTAGATCATCATTTCCATTAGTTCTGCAGAGATCTGATATAATTCATAATAAGAAAACTATACCTTCAATCAAAGTGGAACTAAACACAGACACACAATCAAACTTTGGTGGTTCAATTTTAGATGCTAACAAGATCAACTTGTCAGTGCTATATCAATCACACCAAGGCTTTTTCATTAATCACATAACCAACAACTAGTAAAAGCATTTACAGCCAAACAGCTCTAAAGTATGTCTGTGTGATTGGCTCTTATCATTTAGCTAGTTACACAAGCATTTACAACCATACAACTCTGAGTGTATAGCTCCTGATTCAAGGAACAACTATTCACTCAAGAGCAAAGACTATTTCTTACTGCAGTTTGGGTAATATAATGCCATTGGTACTTAAGAACATTTAACACCATTTCAGATTTGAAGTTCCTTTAACTTCAGTTTTTTAATCAGATAGGAACTATACTGAGTTACGTGTCACAGAATTACATCTTGCATTAACACTTAGGCATTGGAATATAAATTCGTTAAAAAGGTATATTCAAAGTAAGCTTATTGGGAACATCCATGTGAAGAAAAATTGCCAAATTTTACATGCGCTTGTGACCATACAGCTCTAAATATTTTGTGAGAGCAAGAGGCTGGATTCTTCAAGGTAATGACATCAGCATAGGTAAATTTTACCAGTAAACTCTACAAATAAAGAGCAATAGCAGCATCAAAAGCTCTTAAAAACATAATGAAGCAAATAGGAAGTCGGATAGAAATATGAAGTAATTATTAGCAAATAGCACATTTCAAATACGTTTCAACACTGTCCAAGCCTTTATGATTACCAGTGGGCTTAGCAAATAATGTCACAATTTCTCCACTCAAATGTAAATCAGATCACAAAAATGATAAGGCTTGCTACCAACAACTTACACCATCGCATAGAAGCATTGGCTGCATGCTTGAAAATGAACTTGTAACAATGAAAAATGTACCTCTCGCCGAACTTCAAGTTGTTCTTGAATCAATGGCTGACCATTGAGATATAAAATATCAAAGGCATATATGCAGACATCAACCTTAATGTCAGTCAGGACCACATTTTTGCGGGCCCGAGTACTAAGGACCTGCCATAATTAAAAAAAAAAGTTATCTTAGGTCAAAAGAGCTAGAGCGCAAAGTGTTAGAGTAGGCTAAAAGATCTGTAAAGGGATGTACAAAGAATGAGGAAAACTAAGTGTCCAATTTGGTGAAGCGCCAGTGAAAATGTTACAATCTTTAAGGAAAAACAGGAAGTAGACACAGAGAGAGAGAGAGAGAAGAATATGAGGCATCACGCAATGCATTTGGACATATTTCTTGGGTAAGAAATAAGGTATCAAGCAAAGTATCATAGCTTGGTCAAGGTTATTCCAAGAAACGCCGACCAGAGTTTCAGAACCTGTTTTGCAATATGGCACTATGTGGGTTGGTGCATTTACTTCATTGAAAAGTATCAGTAATGATTCAAAAAGACTTCAGAGAGTCAGACAAGGAATTTGCAAAAAAATGAGGTTTTATTGTGACTAATACCTGAAAGGGCAAGATTTTCTCTTTTTCTCGATCATATGCAACTAGCTCGCAATCCAAGATAAATGATTTGACAGATGACTTCTTTAATCTGAATTGAGTTTTAGTGTCAGGAACTACCAACAGTTTACTACACTAAAATAACACACAAGCTCCCAGGCATATCTAAAAGAACCTTTCAGACGGTTAAGAAGATACAAACTTGGAAGTGGCTAAAGGAAATAAAAAGATTAAAGAAAGGCTTCAAAATTACTTTTATAGGGGATTGCAATTATAGCAGAAAACCTACATATGTTATGCCTCAATAAAGAGCAATAAAATAAGGTCTAAAATTACAAACATATGTCCCTAGGTGATGTAATAAAGAGGAATCATCCTATCCCTACTAAAAGAAAAGATGAAAGAAAAAACTAACTTCCTGTTAAAGCAAGAAGCTGGGGGTGTAAACTATTTGAGAACATTTATGCACATGAATTTTAACATTGGGACAAAAAGTTACAAGGTAATTATCAATGATTTTTAAGAGAACTTAAACAAATGTCATGCAAATATCACAAATAAAACACAATTCCTAACAGCATATGAAGACAACCTCGAGATTGTAGCAACAACATCAGGAAACTTTCCAGTATTTCTCTCAGCATTTCGACTGTATATCTCAACCAAACCATTATCCATGAAATGTATCTGCATCACAATTGATTGGAATTATCAAATGAACATACATCCATTGTACAGAAGAAACCTGATCTAGCATAACTAGTACATCACCTGGGCACGTTCACCATCATACTTGTACTCACAAGTAAATTTCATATCCGTGAACTTGTCTATGATCTCTGAAACTTCTCTAGTTGCCTTTGCTAGCATAGGGCTCACAGGGACACCTGGTCTAAAGCTACATGTTTTAGGAAGGTTCCATACACCGTCCGCAAGAAGAGCTGGGATAATTTTGTCATAAACAGGGAGTACAGAGTAGACTTCCTTGATTATCCTGGTAGCCTGGAAAAAACAAGATCCATGAACAACTATCATAAAATCACACAATAAATTCAGAAACACAAAGCCATATGAAAGGTTTCACATGACATGATCTTTATCTGAAAAACTAGTAGCATATCAATAAAGATAAATTTAGGAAAAAAAACAAATAAGACCAAGGTGCAAGACCATAACAAAGGCCGATATATATTAGAAGAAATTAATCATCGAAGAAATTTTGACCAATATTTGATTTAATGTTTGCCTATCTCCTTAGATATTTTTTACGGCAGTAGAATATTTGTATAGGTCGTCAAACCATGCCAACCTCTATTTCTGACATTTCCTTGATTATGGAATTAAAATTATGTTACATCTCTTTATCCCGGACTCCGCTAACAACCCAAATACTATCCAAAACCTAGTTATCACATATCATCCAAATCTCTTCTTTGTCAATACAACCCATGAAATGAACCTTAAGTCTCAATCTTAGCCTGCTGCTTCAAAAAATTGTGCCAACAAGTAATTTTTAACTCAAAGAATAGTTGTGCACTCCAAATTTGTTGCACATCATGGATCCATTTTGCAGTCCTTTCATATTATCCAGTGCACTTGAAATCTTGTACTACTTTGCTTTTTGCAATATAATACTAGCTTGCAGTGACTCAGGAATAGTATTTCTGTCTATCGGGCGGAAAGCTGCAACAGCGCCAAGGAAAAAAGGTGCAACGGGGCCGAAGATAATATGTTTGGGCCTAAGATAGGTAAAATCTCAAAGGTCTTTAGGCTGGACCAACTCATCTACTTTAGCAATTCCTCTTTAACAGTATTCCAGTCTCAGCCTTCTTTTGTTGAATTTCATACCTGGACGATTTAGAATCAGCCAGCATACTTAAAACAATTACACACAACTTTTGCAATGGGAGAGACTCAAAATAGCAAGGATCATAGTAAGGACC
This sequence comes from Erythroxylum echinodendron, assembly GCA_027575705.1. Lineage (NCBI taxonomy): Eukaryota > Viridiplantae > Streptophyta > Magnoliopsida > Malpighiales > Erythroxylaceae > Erythroxylum > Erythroxylum echinodendron. The sequence goes on from JANZXR010025354.1 coordinate 11,168, forward strand.
TAGCTATGATTTGATCTCATGACAACATTCCAAACTAGTAGCAGTCTTAATTAGCTAAAGGGAGTATAAGCGAGGCCTCCAACACAGTGCTTCTACAGGCTCACAGACTATAAACAAATTAGTAAACGATCTCACAAAATTTTTATACTACACCCCTAAAAAGTTGCGTGGTAGGTATGATTATTGTTTGTCTATAAGAAATTAACTGACCTCTTCCAGAGGAGACTCGACATTTGAAGGTGGTCTAGAATTTTTCTCAGTATGAACTGCAGCTTGTCCCAATGCAGCCAAAAGAGTCTGTTCAGCCAATCCAATTCGCAGCTTTGACTGCAAATGAATTTAAAAAGAAAACTTGTAACAACTTAAAGAAGCCAATAGACCCAAGAGATAGAAGCTAACAAGATAACAAATCAACCTGAAGCAAGCGAATTAAATACTGAGGTTCACAGTCAGTAGCTGCAACAAGAAGTGCCTTGATATGGTTCTTTTTTTTTTCTTGACTATCCTTCCCAGCTTCCTGTTTAAAATTCATGAAAACTTAGGACAGTTTGGCTCTAAGATAATAATAACTAGTATGTTCCAACCATAAAGCACCGAAATATCCTTCTTGCCTGTCTCCTCTTTTGAGAGAGAGCCAGGAAAACTTGAATTGCAATGCCTAATAACCACAGTTGAAATCAGTGAATCCATTGCAACATTTAATGGGACCAAAATGAAAAACAGAAACCCTACACTTTCTTAGAGTAAATTACTAGTTCAAACAACAGATAATATAGACAGAACCTCATGTTGTTTCTATAGAATATGAGCCTTTAAGTGAGATCATGCTATGATATTCCATAAGAAATACTGGCATTCGTACAGAAGTAGAGGCAGCAATGATCACAGAATGGATGAGAATAGAAGGAATAGAGCACAGTTATATATTTCATATCTTAGAAAAATGAATATTTATATAACCTACCAACTTTCTGCTAATTTTAAAGAATATTGCAGGACAAGTGTCAACTACATTGCCGCAATGGAATACTTGGGAAAATTTAAGCCAGAATCCAACATCATATCCGCATCAACAGTGCACAAATTTGGAACAATGAATAAAATTATGCATCTCATAATCAATTCATTATAATTTGCATACTGACATTTAGTGAGCTTGGATTCTGATATGGTGGTGATCATATAGATATGTCACAGAAAGGTGCTTAGGTCAAAAAGATAATATAAGAGATGGGGGGAAGGATACTTGGGAAAAGAAAAGTAAAGGACATGGAGAGGAAACCTCATTTCTTCCTATCAGTTCCATTGATGTCATTTCACCAACCAAATAGATCTGATGCAATTTCTTTTCCAAGAGAAAAGTTCCTTTAAAATTCAACTTGTTAATTTCCCCTTTGAAATCATTGTTTCAATCATCTTTCTAAAGTGCTTCCTGAGCTCACCTAAATCTTGGAGGTGACAATATAGGCGTAGAAGGAACCTTCAAAAATGATTAATACTTTTAACAATGATTAATACTTGTTAAAAAATGAATTTTCTAATCTTTTTGACTCAGAAAGAAAATAGCATGTTAACAAAATTTCTGAGAAACAAAATTGGAGATCATTTATTTTATATAAAAAGTAAGAAATAGGTTTGCACTAGATGACTGAAATTTAGCTGCAATGCCACCATCATCAAAACAAATTCCCTTAGAAAATAGTAGACTATCTTAGCAAAACGTTTAGTTTTAGTAAGCAAAGACATTGGGATTTCCTCTTCTAATTTCAATTAGCTAGAGATGAGTACTCAACATAGCAAAGCAAACTCTGAAAGGAACAACCTTAGCAATCAATCGAAATGTGTTGAAAACTTTGGCGATAGTCAATGCATCAGGCACTCGCATCATAGACTGAGATGAGCGGATTGCTTTTGCAACAAGGCCTAAATCTCCCTTTTCCTGCCAATCATAAACATTTACAAACAGGTCAAAAAATTCAAACCAGTAACAAACAAACAAAACATTAACAGTGACTGTTACCTTGTTCTGTTTCTTAATTTCCTTCTCAGTCCTTCCACAAGCCTCAGCAAGGGCCTTAATAATGATGGCCTCCCCAATTCCTAGCTCCACTCCCTCATGTGCAGGCGCAACCTTGTTAGCTAGTAAGTACACAACAGCCAACAAATCTTCGGGAGTTGTATCCATTACTGTCCTCAACATGTTGCAAACAATATCAGTAATGACAATTCTTCGAGTTTCCTGGGCTATCATATCCATGGCCAAGCAGACAAACACAAACGGAACCTTTCCCCCTTTCTCCCAAGTTGCCACCATTTTAGGACTAAAATCTGTTGCCTTCTTCTTCAACAACTCAATCTTATTCTTCAACTCCACAACTTGATTCTCATGGCGCAATTTCTTTACATTTGTCTGATCAGAATTTATGGAATCACTAGCCTGTTCAATCTTGTCAGAATCATTATGAGGGGAAGTGACAGGGGTTTGGGATTGGAGGGATTTGCGTTTATTGGGAGATTGAGGTTGAGGTTTGCTTTTGGCAGCAGCAGCAGCACGAGCATTAGACATGAGGGCGTCGAAGGCAGAGGGGCGAGACGACATGGCACATGTAGGGTTTAGGAAGAGAGATGACAGCTTAATACTAGAGCAGAGGCGTGAAAGCGATAAAAAAGGACGAGGAATGAGGCGGATGGCGAGCATTCAATGGAAGCGAGAAGCAAATGTTGCTGTATTTCCCACCAAAACCAGTGTCTCGGAGACGTAAGGAACGTACGGAAAGAAAGGGAGGACCGAGTCTAATGAGTCGGGTCGGCCGGGCCTCAAGCCAGGCCCAGAATTGTGATACTTCTTCATTTGGGATTAGAATTTAGATTTTTTCTAATTTAATCTAAAGTTTTTATAAATTTTATCATATGTTTCAATTTTTAACAATATTTTAAAAATTAGACCGAAATTAAAACCAGTAAAATAAAAAGTTTAAGATTTAAAAGGTTCAGTCAGTATTAAACCGTCATAAAATTAATTAAATATTAAATAAAGTTAAAGAAATAAAATTCGAGTCTGGTTTGTTCACGTCGTTTCAGTTTTAATCATAAATCAATATTAACGTCTAGTTTTAAAGACGAGCCTTCTCCTTCATCTATACAATCTTCTCATAATCCAATTTCATCAGCCCAAGTCACCGAGGATTTGTCTTCGCTGGTCGCTCATTCCCAAGGGCAAGCCTTGGCTCAAATGCCTTTGCCCGTCCGTTGCGCGTTGTTTGACAGGCCCCTCTTCTTTCTATAAGCAAATTTCCTGTTGAGAGATTAGGCTGAAACGGAAAGAGTTGCTCGAAAGTTTGAAATAAATTAAGAAATTAAATTTTAATTAAAAAAATATTATTATATGAAAATTTATTTATTTATTTTAATTTATATGAATTTAATAATTTATAAAAATTAATCAATTAATTAATAAACTGGTTAGTTTTTAACAATAAAAGTTAAAAAATAAATCAAACTGAAAAGTTAAAAACTAAACTTAAAAGTTGAACAATTCAACAATTTTATGACTGAATCCGTCAAACAGAATAAATTTTTTAATCATTAATTTTTAATAATATTTAAATTAACCAATGTTTTAAAAATCGGATTATAAATCAAATCGATAAGATAAGGGCTTTAAGATTTGGTTCAGTCGGATTCTGACGAGGCTGTACGTTGCCGTTTGGTTCCATGGAAACAACTGTTGAACACGAGAATTCTGGCTTAAGGATTCCTGCAAAACAAAGAAGGCACGTCGGGGGTTG